>CAUYON010060429.1:0-34735 GCA_963573935.1 Arctocebus calabarensis
GGAGAGAAGGGAACACTTTCACACTGCTGGTGGGACTGCAAACTGATACAACCTTTTTGGAAGGAAGTATGGAGAACTCTCAAAGAACTCAAGCTAGACCTCCCATTTGATCCTGCAATCCCATTACTGGGCATCTACCCAGAAGGAAAAAAATCCTGCAGCTCAATTTACAATCACCAAAATGTGGAAACAGCATAAATGCCCACTAATCCAGGAATGGATTAACAAGCTGTGGTATATGTACACTATGGAATACTATACAGACATTTAAAAAAAGAGAGACTTTACAGCCTTTGTATTAACCTGGATGGAAGTGGAACACATTATTCTTAGTAAAGCATCACAAGAATGGAGAAGGATGAATCCCATGTACTCAATTTTGATAGGAGGACAATTAATGACAATTAATGACATGGTGGGGTGGGGGAAGGGGAGAGCAGAGAGAGAAAGAATGAGGGAGGGGTGGGGAAAGGAAAAGCAGAGAGAGGGAATGAGTGAGGGGGGTGGGGTCTTGGTGTGTGCCACACCTTTTGGGGGAAAACACAATTGCAAGAGGGACTTTACCTAACAAATGCAATAAGTGTAACCTGGTTTCTTGTGCCCTCAATGAATCCCCAACAATTAAAAAAAAAAAATCCCAGTGATCCATTAGAAGCATTAACAATTAAATTGCTGCTTTGTGAAAGTCACTAACAAGTGAAATTGATGAAATTAAAAGTAGCCATGTATTTACCAAGGGAGCATGGAATGATACAGCATGTCTACAACTTTTTTCCATGGAAATTATCTGTTTATTTTATTTTGGACAATTCCTGCCCCTCTATCTTCAGCAGAGCTTTTTTCTCCAAATTAAAACCAATTAAAAACTATTTAAGGAACACTCTGTGACAACAACGTTTAGCATAATTAACACCGCTCACTGCAGAAACAATGCAACAGAAGTTGCAAAACTTATCAATGACTTTGCTCAAGCCAAATTGCAATGGAGACATTTGAAGTTTGCTTCTAATTTTCAAATTTGTCTATGTTGCCTGAATAGCTCTTGGTGCTGACATGTTTTAGAGTATAAGTTTTGAAGTTTGTTTAAATAGTTATATTCTTGTTACATCATGAAAGAATGATATTTAGTAATGAATACAGTTTTATTGTATATGGGGAAGGTGCCACATTACACATTGGAAAAAAATGGGTTAGAATTATATGCATGTGAGTGCTTGAAGAAGGACTGAAATGGGTAACAATAGATGGGGTTTCGCACACATACCCCCCCCATTGATGGGGTGAAATGAATGTGTGAGTGTGCCTTTCTTCCTTGCCCCACCTGGCTATTCTGAGAGAAACTGGAAGTTCTAGGTTTTCTGCTTTCTGTCTTTGGTGGCCACATGGCCATGTGGGTCTTGGGAGAAAATAAAAAGACATTAGAAGGTGGTGCCTGTGGCTCAACAGAGTAGGGCGCCAGCCCCATATGCCGAAGGTGGTGGGTTCGCAACCCAGCCCTGGCCAAAACAAAAAAACAAAACAAAACAAAAACTGCAAAAAATTAAAAAATAAAGGAACTAGAAAAAAAGACATTAGAAAGGATGTGGTTGTAATTTTGTTGCTGGAAGTTCTTCAGTGAGTCTTTGGTCTCAGAAATTTGAGAATTGAGGCTGTGGGCCACAGATCAGTGGTAAAATGGGATTTTGTTGGACTGAGGGGCATCCAGAGGAAGTGGAGAGTGCCAGAGCTTTTGGCAGACGGGCTGTGCCTTGGGAAGTGTTGTGGTTTGGGCAGTCCTGTGAGCTCTGGATGGCCCTTGAAAATCTGGGGAAGAGAGTGTAAATCTCTTGCTGGACGAGGCTGTATCCATATAAGCAACAGGTCTTTAATGTGAAAAGCCTCTGGAAGGGGGGAGGAGGCCCAGGTCAGAGGTTTGCTGTATGAATCTTTTTCTAAGCATAAATAATTGGCCCTGAGAGATATTTTGGCCAGGACTTGGTAGATGGAACAAGCAATCCACCTGCCTTGGCCTCCCAAAGTGCTAGGATTATAGGCATGAGCCACTGCGCCCAGTCATCCTTGGGCATATTTTTAAAGTCTATTCATATATTAGTTTTTCATTCTTTTTTATGGCAGAATAATACTCCTTTGTATGGATAGACCAGTTTGTTTACCCACTCATCAGTTGATGGACATTGGGGTTGTTTTCAACTCTTCTGATATGTAATGCACCTGTGAACATTTAGGTACAGGTGTTTGTGTGTTTGCATGTTTTTGTTTTGTTGTAGAGACAGAGTCTCACCATTACCTAGGCCGATCTGGAAATACTCCTGGGGTCAATTGATCCTCCCCACCTTGGCCTCCCAAAGAGTGAGGATTGAAGGTGTGAGTCACTGCTCCCAGCCTGGATGGATATTTTTAATTTGGGAGGAGGAGCCTATGGTTGGACCTACGTGTGAAGCATCTAGCTTGGATGTATCTGTGTCTGTCCCAGTCCATTACACACTGTGAAGTGGGAACCACAGCAGCCTGCATAGTATCATGGTCACAATAGCACAATCTCTTCACTTAGGCCACTCATGGTGTGAGAATCCTCCCAGGACAGCAGGGAATTTTCAAAATGTTCACATCCTGCCATTCCCCATGAGACTGGCTCTGGTCAGACACACCTGCGGCTAAGCTGACATCTGTAATGTTTCAGAAGCTGTTGACCTATAAGGATGTGGCTGTGGACGTCACACAGGAAGAATGGGGGCTGCTGGACCCAACGCAGAGGATGTTGTAGTGAGACATGATGCTGAGGTACTATAGCAACCTGGTTCTCTGGGTGAGGCCTCTCGTCTCTTCATCCCTAGCACTCGTGTGTGTGTGTGTGTGTGTTTATCTCCTGCCCTTCCTCAGTAAGATACAGGTGTGTTCTTGCCCTGACCTGTGTTCCCCAGCCAGTACCCTCTATGCAGAGACAGATACCCACCCCATATCCACAGGGGGAGCATATGCACTGTTGCGTTCATCAACATTTCCTTTCTCTTTGGCAGGACTCTCTGATTCCAAACCAGATATAATCTCCAAGCTGGAGCAGTGGGAAGACCCCTGGTCTGTAGAGAGAAACATCCCAAGAAATCCAGGTGAGTGACATGAGAGTTTCTCTGACAGGGGACTGGGTTTTTTCCCTTTGATAGGGGATATGGTGTGCATCCAGCTGAAAGAGCCAGTAGGTAAAAGCACCCCCAAACAAACCCCACGCTCATATAGGCAGCACTCCCTGGGCCCCCAACAGCCACTAATCTGCTTTCTGTCTTATGTACTTTCTTGTTCTGAACACTGAATATAAATGGAATTTATATAACTTTGTTCCTGTAAATACATATAAATTCATGTCTTTTTCATATAAGTATAAAAAAATGATGTTTGAGATTGTCTTCTTGCACTGAGGATCATGTTTTCAAACCTCATTCCTGTTACAACATGTATCTGTCCTTCATTCCTTTCTGTTCCACTGGATGGCTCATTTGTTTGTTTATCAGTTGATGGCCAGGTAGGCTATCTCCACCTTTTGGCTATTGGGAGTAGTACTGCTGTGAACATTCATGTACAACCTTTTGTTGAACATCTGTTTTCTATCCTCTTGAGTATATACCCAGGAGTGGAATCACCAGATCAGGTGGTAGCTGTGTATGTAAACTTTTGAGGAACTGCCACACTGTTGTCCACAGTTGCTGTACCATTTTATGTTCCCACCTTCAGTGTCTGAGGGTTCTGATTTCTCCATGCCCTTGCCAACATTTACCATGTCTTTCAACATCATCCTAGTGGGTGTACATATGTTATTTTTGCCACTAGGAATGTCAGACCAGTTTTCAGACAGGAACCAATGCTCCTATAAGAGACACTAATGTGGCAGACAGTTGGGGGCCCAGACATATCTGTTACTTTCTAGGATTCTCACCAAAGCCCTGTGAAGTGTGTGGTGTGAACTCTGAGGAGCTCCCAGGGGTGGAGCTGGTGTGTGTGTGTGTTTCCTTCCTTCCACCACACTGTCTCTCTCAGGCTCTGTTTGTTGTCATTGTTGTTTTGTGAGACAAGGTCTTGCCCTGTGTCTGGGATAGAGTGAGTGTTATCATCACAGTTCATTGCATCCTCAAACAACTGGGCTCAAGTGATCCTTCAGCCTCTGCCTCCTGAGGAGCTGGGACTACAGGTGTGCACCACCTATAGAGGTGGGGTGGTCTTGCCTGGGCTGGTCTTGGCCAAAAGTGATCTTCCTGCCTCAGCCTCCCAGAATGCTAGCATTACAGACATGAGTCACCTGGCCTGGCTCTGTTCTCTATCCTCAGGTGGTTGAGGAAGGAGCCCCAGGCTTTGGGTACAGTTTTCATTCTTGGGCTTGACTTAAGCTCAAGCACAGGGCCAGAAGACAGACCCTGGCTGCAGGACAATTGATTGATTGATGAGTTAATGTCCTTGATTGGTCAGGCAGTGCTTGGTAGTTTCAGGATGGGAGACAAGCTGCTCAGTGACCGAGAGAGTTGGGGCACTGGAGATGGGTTTCCTTCCTTGAGTTCTTCCTCAGGTTTTGTTACTGGGAGTCTTTCTTGCCCCCTGTTATGAAAGGGTGTATTAGTTTCCTGTGGCTGCCATTAAAAAAACACCACAAATTGGGTGACTTAAAGCAATAGAAATACATTCTCTTACAGAAGGGAGAGCCCAGAAGATCACTGAGCTGAAATCAAGGTGTCAGAAAGGCTGAACTTTCTCCAGACACTCTAGAGAGACTCCATTCCTTACCTCTCCCAACTTGGGGTGTCTGCTGCTATTCCTGGGATTATAGTAGATCACCCCAATATCTGCCTCTGTCTTCACGTTGCATTCTCTTCTGTGTGTCTCAAAACCCTCTCTGCTTCTTTCTTTCTTTCTTTCTTTCTTTCTTTCTTTCTTTCTTTCTTTCTTTCTTTCTTTCTTTCTTTCTTGTCTCACTTACTGTGGCATCATAGCTCACAACAATCTCAAACTCCTGGGCTCAAGTGGTTCTCTGGTCTCAGTCTCCCAAGTAGCTGGGACTACAGGCACCTGCCACAACACTCAGCTATTTTTAGAGATGAGGGTCTCACTCTTGCTCAGGCTGATCTTGAACTCCTGAGCTCAAGCAATCCTCCCATCTTGGCCTCTCAGAGTGCTAAGATTACAGGTGTGAACCACTGCACCTGGCCCTCTGCTTTCTTATTTTTTTTTTTTTGAGACAAAGCCTCAAGTTGTCACCCTGGGTAGAGTGCTGTGCCATCACGGCTCACAGCAACCTCTAATTCCTTGGCTCAAGCGAGTCTCCTGCCTCTGCCTCCCAAGTAGCTGGGACTATAGGTGCCTGACACAACGCCCAGCCATTTTTTGGTTGCAGCTGTCATTGTTGTTTGGTGGGCCAGGGCTGGATTCGAACCCACCAGCTCAGGTGTACATGGCTGGCGCCTTAGCCCGTTGAGCCACAGGCGCCAAGCCACTTTCTTATTATTATTATTATTTTTTAGTTTAAATGAACCCGCCTCCTCTGGCGTATGGGGCCAGTGCCCTACTCTGCTGAGCCACAGGCGCTGCCAATCTCCTTAATTTAAATCACAATTTTTTTTTTGAGACAGAGTCACACTATGTTGCCCTTAGTAGAGAGTACTGTTGCATCACAGCTCATAGCAACCTGCAACTCTTGAGTTTAAGCAATTCTCTTGTCTCAGCCTCTCAAGTAGCTGGGACTACAGGCACCTGTCACAATGGCCAGCTTATTTTTTGTTGCAGTTGTTGTTGTTCTGGGGGGGGGGCAACAGGGTTCGAACCCCACCACCCTTGGTGTACATGGCTGGTGCTATAACCACTGTGCTATGGGTGCTGAGCCTTCTTCTTCTTTTTTTCAGACAGTCTCACTTTATCACCCTTGGTAGAGTGCTGTGGCATCACAGCTCACAACAACCTCAAACTTCTAAGCTCAAGTGATCCTCTGGTTTCAGCTTCCTGAGTAGCTGGAACTACAGGTGCCCGCCACAACACCCCACAATTTTTTAAAATGCCACATAAGGTAATACTCACTTTTACCATATAAGGCAATTATAGTAGTTTGAAGAATATCCTCCCAAACTTCAGGTTCACCTGAATTTCAGAACATGGCCCTATTTGGAAATAAGGTCTTTGCAGATGTAGTTAATTAAGGATCTTGAGAGGAATCATCCTGGATTCAGAATGTGTCCTAAATCCCATGACTGATGTCCTTGGAAGAGACAGAAGAGGAGCAGATAAGAGAGACACACATAGAAAGAAGGCCCTGTGAGGGCAGGGAGAGATTGGAGTTTTCTATCTATTAACCAGGGCATGCCAAGAATTGCCAGAACCCAAAAGAGCTAGGTGAGAGGCATAGGATGGTTTTTCCTGCAAAGAAACAATCAACTGTGTTGTCACTTTGATTTCAGACTTCTGGCTTCCAGAACTGTAAGAGAAAAAATGCCTGTGTGTTTTAAGCCACCTAGTCTGTAGTACTTAGTTACAACAGTCCTAGAAAATTAATATAGTGCTATTTATAGGTTCTGAGAATTAAGAAATTAATATATAGGCTCGGCGCCTGTGGCTCAACCGGCTAAGGCGCCAGCCACATACACCTGAGTTGGCGGGTTCGAATCCAGCCTGGGCCCCAGAAACAACAATGATGGCTGCAACCACAAAATGGCCGGGCGTTGTGGCGGGCACCTGTAGTCCCAGCTACTTGGGAGGCAGAGGCAGGAGACTCGCTTGAGCTCAGGAATTGGAGGTTGCTGTGAGCTGTGAGGCCATAGCATTCTATCCAGGGTGATAGCTTGAGGCTCTGTCTCAAAAAAAAAGAAAAAGAAATTAATATATAGTTGGGTGGCCACTTTTTCCCAGCCTTCCACAAAGGGCCGCACACCTCAGACAAATAGTACCGTCACTTACTGGGTAGACAATGGTGGCCACATTGCTGATCTTTCCTGAGGCCTAGAATACCTCATCTTTCTGCAAATAGTTGATGCATGTTTGCTGAGAGTCAGGCCCTGCTCAGTGAGGAGATGGCTGTGAAACTACCACCGCAGCTGCCTGCCAGGAGAGGGGACTCTCCGTGACCTGGGCCTGTGCCTTTCTATGCTTCCTTCTAGCATTTCCCTTCTCTACTGTGCAGAAAAGGTTAGCAAAGCAGGCCTGACACTGTCATTCCAGGAACGGTCTGGTGCAAAGTTGGCCTTTGGCTGGTGCCTGGGAACCTGGATTTCAGGAAAGGCTCCCACTTGTTGTCTGACAGGTGTGAGCGAGCAGCTCAGTAAGCCCTCATAGTACCTGTGACACTGCATTACACGGATTACTTCTGGGGTGTAGGATTTTGGTCCGTGCCAGGCAGATGGTGCATATGTGACCTGCCCTTAATAAAGCCCCGGGCACTGAGTCTCTGACAAGCCTCCCTGGTAGGAAGCACTTGGCATGTGTTGTTAGAATCTGGTGTTGGAGGAGTCAGATACAGCCCGAGTGGCTCCATCAACAGGGGACCTCTTCACCTCATGTGCTGCTTCCCTTTGCTGGCTTTGCTATGTGTCCTTTCACCAGTCATAGCTGGGAGGATAGCTCTGCACTGAGGCCGGCCAGTCCTCCTACACAATCCCCAAACCTTGGGGAAGGACCCCGACCTGCCCACTCGCCTACCCTGACTACTTGCCACCTTCCTTGGCAGTTTCTCAGAATCGCAGATCAGTGGGCCATAGCTGGTTCTCTTGTCTCGGTCACCTGCTGAGGGTCTGTCTGCCACCTCCCAGAGTGAAGTGCACGTTCACGTTGGGCCTCAAGTGTGTTTCTTTGCTTCTTTTTCAGACTCAGAGCCTGAGACCCAGACTGCACAGCTGCCTCCAGACAAAGGCACTCTGCTTTGGGGGTGGGTGACAGTGGGATTCAAGAGGCAGGATTTCTGGCACAGCATCTTGAAAGAAGTTTTAGGACATGGAGGCCAGGCAATGATGTGTGGCCAAGAAGAGCCCAGGGCAAAGCCTTGCAGGAAGTTTCTGCTGCCACCCGTTTTTCACCGGGCATCAGGGCAGTCCTCTAGGGACTCAAGCTACCTTGAACCACATTCTTGAAAAGGGCCTTACATGCGTTTCAGTCCTAAATCAAGGCCACCCCATGCCAAGGAGAGGGTATATGTGGGGAGGCCTGAAGGTGTTCCCAGACCTTGGTCAGCCACCAGGAGTCCACACTGAGGGCACCGGCATGTGGTGAGGGGGAAGACGCCCTTGGCAAGACGACCTGCCTTGTAAGCTGTCGACTGAGTATCAGCAGAAGGAAGCCCTCTGCATGTGCAGAGTGTGGCAAGGCCTCTGGGCAGAGCTCTCATCTTGTTTGGCACCAGAGAAACTGCACTGGCATGTCCACATGAGCAAGAAGCCCTACGTGTGTGGCCTCTGTGGCAAGTACTTTCCTGAGAGCGATACTTTACCAATGTGAACCGAGCATTGCGGTTAAAAGTCTAAACAGGAAAGTAACCTAAAAGGAAAGAGAAATATTTACAAAAGTGTCCCTCAAATAAAGCACCACGATGGTTTAATCTGCAGATTCTACCTTTTTCTTTCTTTCTTTCTTTTTTTTTTCCAAAGAGAAGTCTTAGCGCACTTCCCAAGAGAGCTGGAAGTGGGTCCATCTCATGAAGGAGAGGGGAGAGAGAGAGACCTCATTATTTTAACTCTTAGATAAACCAAAATGATTTTCTCTATGAAACACGTCTAGATGGTTACTGGAGCTGTCTACCTTTTAGTCTTGTTGCAGTTTTAGTAAGGATCACCCATCAATTATGTAAGTAGTTTGGCAATTCAAAATACTAAAACTCTAGATTTCTGACACCCAAATTCAGAAATCAACCTGGGTCCATGGAGGACAGGGGCACTGCACGTCCATCCCTGCTGCCATGAACTTCATGTGTACCGGCTCAGGTGTCCTGTACTTAGAATATATACCTGTCACTGGACAAAAGCATCCCGCATGAGAACATTCAGGGACTTGACAAGATGAGAACAGCATGGCCAGATGCAGTGGTTCACGCCTGTAATCCTAGCACTCTCGGAGGCTCATAGTTCGAGACCAGCCTGGGCAAAAGTGAGATCCCTGCTCTCCTAAAAATAGAAAAACTAAGGCAAGAGGACTGCTTGAGCCTGAGCGGGAGGTTACTTTGAGCTATGACACTGTGCCACTCTATCCAGGACGACAGCTTGAGATTCTGTCTCAAAAAAAAAAGAAAGAAAGAAAGAAAAAAAAGATGAGAACATGGGGTGGGTGCCCAGGTCCTGAGGGAAGGAGTCCTGGCTCTGCTCTCTCCGTGACCTCAGCACACAACTGTGGAGCTGGGGGAGGGGTAATCACAGCCTCACAGAGCTGGATTTTTCCCAGTTGACTTTTAGGAAGGGCAGGAGACTGGCAGGAATTCAGGTCACCAAATTGGGAACTGGAGGTTTGGACTGCCTACTCCTGGACATGGAGCAGTGAGGAAAAACCTACAACCCGAAGTCTTTAGAATGAAGAGCAGCCCCTGTCCTCCCCACTCCCAACCCAAGGACGTTCTCTTCCCAACAAGGAGTGAGGAGCTATAGGTGGGTCCTCAGCCAAGATGGGCTCTGCCCTCAGCTCAGGCCATGCTGGGCCTCCACCTTGCCTTCTTGAGAGTAGTGCAGAGAAGGGGACACTGTGCGGGTGTTCCCACTTCCTGACCCTAGAAGAACGGGGATCAATGCCTACCACATTTCCCTTCCACCTCAAACCTTGAGAGTGGGCAACCCTTCTGCCACCTGTTGTCACATGTGACCTCTGCAAGACTCAGTGACTGAGAAGCGGGCAATATGGGCTCTTCAACAACTGTGCCCTCTTCCCACCCTCATGTGGCATTGCCCAGGGCCCTGCTCGTGCCTGGGCTCCAGCCCACACTACCTAGACTTTTCTTTCTCTTGGCTCATCTTTTCAATGAAGGACTTTGCCTGGTTGATCAAGGAGAACATTCTTGGGGATCCTTTGCACTATGGGGTTGTCCCCCGCCAGTCTTACTGAATGGCAGGGAAGGTGCCATCAACCTGCAGATCAGGGATTCCATGCCTTGGGCCATCAAGGGGAATGTGGGTCCCCCATTCCCAGTGACAGGGCTACTTGACTCACACAGGATGAGGTGCAGCCCACTGTGCCTGCCTTTACCTCCCACTTCACATGGTGCTTTTTTTTCTCCCTTGAGACAGAGTCATACTCTTTTGCCCTAGGTAGAGTGCTGTGGCTTCATAGCTCATAGCAACATGTGCTGCTTTTTTTTTTTTTTTTTTTGAGACAAAGCCTCAAGCTGTCACCCTGGATAGAGTGCAGTGGCATCACAGCTCACAGCAACCTCCAATTCCTGGGCTCAAGTGAGTCTCCTGCCTCTGCCTCTCGAGTAGCTGGGACTACAGGCACCCACCACAACGCCCAGCTATTTTTTGGTTGCAGCTGTCATTGTTGTTTGGTGGGCCAGGGCTGGATTCAAACCCGCCAGCTCAGGTGTATGTGGCTGTCACCTTAGCCACTTGAGCCACAGGCGCCAAGCCTTTTTTTTTTTTTTTAATTGAGACAGAGTCTCTCTTTGTCTCCCTCTGTAGAGTGCTATTGCATCATAGATCACAGCAACCTCAAACTCTTGGGCTCAAATGATCCTCTTGCCTCAGCCTCCCAAGTAGCTGGGACTACAGGCGTCCACCACATGCTCAGCTACTTTTTGTTTGTTTGCTTGTTTAGCAGGCCTGGGCTGGGTTCTAACTCACCAGCCCCAGTGCATGTGGCCAGCACACTGACCACTGAGCAATGGTCGCCCAGCCACACATGCTGCTTTCTTCCACCTGCTCTTTCCTTCTCACCCATGGGAGAAGCACACTGCTGCAGACATTGCTGTGTGGCCTGTGCAGGGGTGGGTGGCTGCTGTTTTACCGCTGAGAATCCTTGGGTGCCACTGTGTTCAGTGAGAAAGAACTAGGGCTTGGGTGGGAGCAGGTAGAGTGGTGGGGTCCTGGTCCTCCGGTTTGCACGTAAGGGTGGTTTCACTTCTGAGGAGCCTCCTTTGTCTTCTGACAAGAGTCCCAGAATGTGGACTCTAACAGAAGGCAACTGTGGTCCCAGGTGTTCTATCATTTTCCTTCTCCTTCTTGGGGTCTTCAGGCCGCCTGTGTTCACCGTCAGTCTCAGAAGAGTCCATTCCCGGGCGGCCCCTGTGGCTCAGCAAGTAGGGTGCCGGCCCCACATACCGAGGGCGGCAGGTTCAAGCCCAGCCCCAGCCGAACTGCAAAAAAACAAAGAATAGCCAGGCGTGTGGCGGGCGCCTATAGTCCCAGCTACTCGGGAGGCTGAGGCAAGAGAATATCCTAAGCCCAGGAGTTGGAGGTTGCTGTGAGCTGTGTGACGCCACAGCACTCTACCGAGGGGGATAAAGTGAGACTCTGTCTCTACAAAAACAAAAACAAAAAAGCTTAGAAGAGTCCATTCCTGCCTCCCCACTGAGACCTACTGCTCTGTGCTCCAGGTGGTGATTTGTATGAAATTCTAATTTCATGTGTATTTCATCTGGCCTCCCTACCTGGACAGTCTTGCTTTGCAATGAAATAATGGATAACAGGTAAAAGCAGGTAAATCAGCTGCCTTTCTTTTTTTTTTTTGAGACAGAGCCTCAAGCTGTCACCCCGGATAGAGTGCTGTGGCATCACAGCTCATAGCAACCTCCAATTCCTGGGCTCAAGCAAGTCTCTTGCCTCTGCCTCCCAAGTAGCTGGGACCACAGGCACCTGCCACAACGCCCAGCCATTTTTTGGTTGCAGTCATTGTTGTTTGGCGGGCCTGGACTGGATTCGAACCCGCCAACTCAGGTGTACGTGGCTGGTGCCTTAGCCCGTTGAGGCACAGGCGCCGAGCCTCAACTGCCTTTCAAAATAGTGAAAACAGAGATCTCACATTCATTGGAAGAATAGCAACAGAAAAGTTTTAAAAAACCACCAAGGAAGAAAAGGGTAGACACAATGAAACAGGAAACAATTGTGGGGAGGAAAGGTAACTCTTTATTCAAAGACCCTTCAATAAAGGTAACTATTCAAAGACTCCCAATTCAAAGATTAATGTGTCTCCCTCCTGTGCCAGACAGCTGTACTTGTTCTGTGTGCCTCCAGTCATTTTATGACATGGCTCACGACTCCTCAGTCTTGTCCTTGGGGCCAAAGACTAGTGTGATTATGGAACTGGCAAAGAGTCATCTTTTATTGTATTTTATTTTATTTTTTTGTAGAGACAGAGTCACTTTGTCGTCCTCGGGAGAGTGCTGTGGCATCACAGCTCACAGCAACCTCCAGTTCCTGGGCTTAGGCGATTCTCCTGCCTCAGCCTCCCGAGTAGCTGGGACTACAGGTGCCCGCCACAACGCCCGGTTATTTTTTTTGCATTTTGGCTGGGGCCAAGTTTGAACCCATCACCCTCGTTATATGGGGCCAGCGCCCTACTCACTGAGCCACAGGTGCCGCCCAAAGGGTCATCTTTTAGTGTGCAGTCAGGTGGCGTTTGAAAGTGCCCAGCTGACGGAAGGCGGCCTTGCACTTTGCACATTCAAAGGGTCTCAATCCCAAGTGAATGCACGGTGAACGTTGAGGTTCCCCTTGTGGCTGAAACTGTTCTTGCAGAATTTGCAGGTGTTCGGTCTCTCTCTGTCTCTTTTTTTGCATGACAAATGGATTTCATTATTTATTTAGATGTTTAAGCTCTTACACTAAGTTGTTACAAGGCGGTGAACACTGACAAATTATTTCTTTCACAGAGGTATAACCACAAGTTCTCAGACAGTATAAATATATGATTGAACTAACATTAATACCATCACCATTTTATTAGTGACGTAATAAAACAAGTTACCAAGCATCCACACAGCTCAAAGGCATATAAAATATTAGAATGTTGGGCAGCGCCTGTGGCTCAGGGGGTAGGGCGCCAGCCCCATGTACCAGGAATCTATTATATCCAGGAATCCATTCTCATAACTTTTTTAACAGTTGTAAAAGAAGACAAGATTATAGGAAAGGGACATCTTTGGGTTAGGGAAGGTAAAGGACAGACGAGTTTTGATCATAACTAGATCTTCAGGAGAGAAAAGCTCTTTTAGTGTTGAATGTGAAAATGTAGTTGGGAAGTTTTTAAGGATTTGTTGAAATTTCCCTAAAGGGGGTGGCGCCTGTGGCTCAGTGAGTAAGGCATTGGTCCCATATACGGGGGAGGGTGGCAGGTTCAAACCTGGTCCCGGCCAAACTGCAACAAAAAAATAGCTGGGCATTGTGGTGGGCGCCTGTAGTCCCAGTTCCTTGGGACACTGAGGCAAGAGAATCACCTAAGCCCAGGAGTTGGAGGTTGCTGCGAGCTGTGTGGTGCCACGGCACCCCACCGAGGGCAATAAAGTGAGACTGTCTCTACCAAAAAAAAAAAAAAAAAAAAAATTAGATGTCTGCTCGGTTTATTTGCAAAAATCCACTGCTTTCTTTGTAGGAGGTTGGGAAGAGAAGAAAAAAAAAATCACACATGAAACAAAATTAAATTGGTAAACAACTTCTGATAAATATGGGGGAAAATTACAAGAATTTCGGAAATTTTCTGATTAAGAATTGTTTTAGCTGGCTCAGCGCCTGTGGCTCAACGGGCTAAGGCGCCAGCCACGTACACCTGAGCTGGCGAGTTCGAATCCAGCCCGGGCCCATCAAACAACAATGACAGCTGCAACAAAAAAATGGCCGGGCGTTGTGGTGGGCTCCTGTAGTCCCAGCTACTTGGTAGGCGGAAGCAGTAGACTCACTTGAGCCCAGGAATTGGAGGTTGCTGTGAGCTGTGATGCCACAGCACTCTATCCAGGGTGACAGCTTGAGGCTCTGTCTCAAAAAAAAAAAAAGGAATAAAGTGTTTAGCACAATTCTTGGAATGAAGATTGCAGTGTGAGAGCTATTATCGTCAGTATTACTATTATGATCATCATTGCCATTGCTATAAACAACCAGGCCTGGAGAGTGGGGCAGGCACAGGCATTTTTAGACTCTGGGTCACAGGGATGGATGGAACCAGGGGCTAGAGCAATAGGGAGATAGGCTCTAAGGATAAAGGAAGAGCTGGCACATGTTTCAGACAGAAAGTCAGCGTTAGAAGGAGAGAGAAAGATGAACTGCCAGTGAAGAGAGGAGAGGTAGGCACACAGACCTAGGCGACAGAGACTGAGATGGGCAGATCCAGAGGCCAGGGCTCTGAGGGATCTAGGGTGAAAACTGAAAGAAAGAAGCTACTGCCCAGGGACAGACAGGCTGGGGTCCAGGAGGAAGAGGTACGGTGGTCCTTCACTCATCCGCAGCCTCTGCTTTGGGGTGAGGTCTGGAATCCAGTCAGTCCCGGATATGTCCCCAAGGGACCCAAGGGCAGCTGAGTCCCTATGCCCAGGGCAGCTGCTCCCCACGTGCTGGGGGCCTAAGAATAGCCCCCTACTCCCAGCAAAAGGGCAGACAACAGCTGGGTGGGGGAGGGGCACTGGAGTCAGGCCCAGGGCAGGGAAAAGCCAGGTTTTAGAGGAGTGTGGCTACTTGTTGGCTGGATAGAGCTGTGGCAGCAGGCCCAGAACCCAGGCCACAGTCTCAGGAGGAAAGCAGCCAATTGGAGAAATGTAGCAGGTGTAGAAATGAGACAGCAAGTTTTAGAAACATGGCAGTGGGTAAAAAATGGGGTCCTAGGGCATGGAAAGAGGACACGTGGGGATGGAACTACAAAATGGGCCTATGGGCAGAGAAAAGAGGATGCAGATCATATACATATGGTTAAAGGGACAGAAACAAGGCAGAGGGGCTGAAGAAATGTTGCAGTGAGAACAGTTAAAGAAGCATCCAGTGGAAGGAATTAATAGCAGAAAGACAATGGGAGGGAACAACACAATGCGTAGTAAGAGAAATGTGGCAGCAAGTACAGAAGCAAAGCCGGCAGGGAGAGGCAACAGGCTGTGGGGGCAGGAAGATGGGATGTGGGAGATGGGCAATGTATGACTAAAAGCAGTGAACAGAGGCAGTGGGGTAAGGGTCACAGATACTAAGCAAAGGGGTGGGGAAAATATTGCAACAGGTGGGACTAACTCACAGCAAATAGAGAAATAAGGCAGCAGGTGAGAAATGAGTAGCAGATATAGAAGCAGAGGGTCCAAGAGAACTGAGGCTTAATCCCAGACATCTGCCAGAGGAGAGGTGAACCACAAGCACTGGCAAACCTGAGGCTGAAGCCCTGAGTCTCTCTGTGGGCCCCCCTTCAGGTATATTTTGGGCGATGGCTGATCGAGGGGAGCCCCCTGGTGGTGCTCCTGGATGTGGGGGCGTCAGCCTGGGCCCTGGAACGCTGGAAGGGAGAGCTCTGGGATACCTGCAACATCGGGGTGCCCTGGTACGACCGTGAGGCCAACGACGCCGTCCTCTTCGGCTTCCTCACCACCTGGTTCCTGGGTGAGGTAGGCCCCACTGCCCCCTATCTGACTCTTTCCACCCAAACCAGAAACTTCTAGCCCCTGGGCTAGAAGATGGGCTTCTCTGAGAGCTTTCTGGGAATTGTAGGTCTTTTATTCCAAGAATTACCCTGACCTTTGGGGACATGGACATCGAGGATCTAGCTGCTTCTTTCCTCAGAGACCCCACCTCTCAATGTTAGCTTCATTTACACTAATCTTCCAACTCTAGGGATTCTGAGCCTTTAGTAATGAAAGGGCAGCTGGTAGGAAGGCTCGCCCAGAGCATTCTGGGAGTTGTAGTTTTCTAGTCTGATAGTGGCTGTTCTTGCTGTCTCACATGGGGCTCCGGATGCTTCAGATCTCTAACCTGAGAACCAGGAATGTTAGTTCTGATCCCCCTTCCAGGTTTTAAAGGGCTTAAGAAGCTTAAATTCCCATACCCTAGGACAAACAATTTAGGAACTGACTGCACCTAGGACATTCTGGGAGTTGTAGTCCTTTTGCCAGTGTTGGGGGCAGAAGGCCTACCCTTGATTGAAATAAGGAGTCTCCAGGAATTGTATCCAGGACTTGAGAACACAAAAACTTCAGTCTCTCCAACCTAGTGCCAGGACTTAGTTTCCTGTCCTATGGGGATGCCTGCAGTGTCCCGCTAGCAGGTTTCTGTGCAATAGTGGTAATGGATTTACCTCTCCCCTGAATCCTTGTTTATGTTGGGGATTACCAGTTCTCTTATGACACATGTGGAGACAGTGGTTCTGTTCCTGTTGCCCTACAGTTCCTGGCCCAGAGTGAAGAGAAGCCACATGTGGTTGCACATTTCCATGAGTGGTTGGCAGGTGTTGGGCTCTGCCTGTGCCGTGCCCGGCGGCTGCCTGTGGCAACCATCTTCACCACCCATGCCACCCTGCTGGGGCGTTACCTGTGTGCTGGTGCTGTGGACTTCTACAACAACCTGGAGAATGTGAGCTGGGAGTGTGGCAAATGGGGGACTAAGAGTATGTCAGGATCCCCAAAGGGATCACGTTCCCACTTCTCTCAGGACCCAGGAGTCCCAGTCCGCAGCCTCTATCCTCTCTCAGACCCATGAGTTCAGCTGCCAGCCCCCGCCTTCACCAGGACCCTGGAGCCTAAACTTCCAGTCTTCTCCCCAGTCGTTCTAACCTGACTGCCCACCCTTCCCACCCAGTTCAACGTGGACAAGGAAGCAGGTGAGAGGCAAATCTATCACCGCTACTGCATGGAGAGGGCAGCAGCCCACTGTGCTCATGTCTTCACTACTGTGTCGCAGATCACCGCCATCGAGGCACAGCACCTACTCAAGAGGAAACCAGGTAGGAGCTGGGCTGAAATTCCTAGACACAAATGAGGTAGGAAAGTGTCTTAGCCAAAGGCAGTACAGATGTTCCTGGATTTATGATGGAATTATGTCCAGAGAAACCCATTATAAGTTGAAATAATTTAAATTGAAAATGCATTTAAGGGCGGTGCCTGTGGCTCAGTGAGTAGGACACCAGCCCCACATACCAAGGATGGTGGGTTTAGACCCAGCCCCAGCCAAACTGCAACAACAACAAAAAAAGATAGCTGGGCGTTGTGTTGGACACCTGTAGTCCCAGCTACTCCAAAGGCTGAGGCGAGAGAATCGCCTGAGTCCAGGAGCTGGAGGTTGCTGTGAGCTGTGACACCACGGTACTCTACTGAGGGTGACAAAGTGAAATTCAATCTCTTTTAAAAAAAAAAAAAGTGCATTTAATACAACTAACCTATTAAACATCATAGTTTAACCTTGCCTACCTTAAACATGCCCAGAATACTATAGCTCACAGTTGGGGAAAATCATTTTAATACAAAGGCTGTTTTCTAGGCTGGGTACAGTGGCTCATGCCTGTAATCCTGGCATTCTGGGAAGGCTGGAGCAGGTGGATCCCTTGAGCTCTGGGGTTCAACACCAGCCTGAACAAGAGTGTGACTCCGTTGCAACTACAAATAGAAAAATTAGTTAAGTGTGTGGAGGTGAGCACCTGTAGTCCTAGCTACTTAGGAGGCTGAGGCAGGAGGATCACCTGAGCCCAGGAGATGGAGGTTGCAGTGAACTGCAGTGATACCACTGTACTTACTCTACTGGAGGTGACAGAACAAGACTATTATCTAAAAAAAAAAGAAGCTATTTTATAATAAAGTATTGAATATCTATCTATCTCACATAGCCTAGGAGACAATCAAAATTTGAAAAATAATTTCTACTGAATGGATAGCTTTCACACCATCATAAGATTGAAAAATCATAAATTGGCTTGGCACCCGTAGCTGTGATTAGAGCGCTGGCCACATATACCAGGGCTGGTGGGTTTGAACCTGGCCCAGGCCTGCTAAACAACAATGACAAAAACAAAAATATACCTGGGCATTGTGGCGGGTGCCTGTAGTCCCAGCTACTTGGGAGGCTGAAGCAAGAGAATTGCTTAAGCCCAAGAGTTTGAAGTTGGTGTGAGCTGTGATGTCACAGCACTCTACTGAGGGTGACATAGTGAGACCCTGTCTCAAAAAGAAAAGTAATAAATAGGGTGGCACCTGTGACTCAGTGGGTAGGGCGCTGGCCCCATATACTGTGGGTGGCAAGTTTGAACCTGACTCCAGCCAAACTGCAACAAAAAATAGACAGGTGTTGGGCAGCGACTGTGGCTCAATGAGTAGGGTGCTGGCCCCATATACCACGGGTTCAAACCTGGCCCTGGCCAAACTGCAACAAAAAAAATAGCTGGGGGCGGCGCCTGTGGCTCATCAAATAGGGCGCCGGTCCCATATACCGAAGGTGGCCGGTTCAAACCTGGCCTCGGCTGAATTGCAAAACAGAAAAATAGCCAGGTGTTGTGGCAGGTGCCTGTAGTCCCAGCTACTCAGGAGGCTGAGGCAAGAGAATCTCCTAAGCCCAAGAGTTGGAGGTTGCTGTGAGCTGTGTGATGCCATGGCACTCTACTGAGGGCAATAAAGTGAGACTCTGTCTCAACAACAACAACAAAAATAGCTGGGCATTGTGGTGGGAGCCTGTAATCCCAGCTACTGGACCTACTTAAGGCAAGAGAATCACCTAAGCCCTGGAGTTGGAGGTTGCTGCAAGCTGTGTGATGCCACAGCACTCTACTGAGGGCAATAAAGTAAGACTCTGTCTCTACAAAAATAAATAAGTAAATAACTGGGCGATGTGGGTTCCTTTAGTTCCAGCTACTTGGGAGGCTGAGGCAAGAGAATCACCTAAGCCCAGGAGATGGAGGTTGCTGTGAGCTGTGACGCCACGGTGGGTGTCCACTGAGGGTGACAAAGTGAGAGAGACTCTGTCTCAAAAAAAAAAGAAAGAAAGAAAAGGAAAAATAATAAATATGACTCAGCGCCTGTAGCTCAAGCAGCTAAGGCGCCAGCCACATACACCAGAGCTGGTGGGTTCGAATCCAGCCTGGGCCTGCCAAACAACAATGACAACTACAACCAAAAAATAGCCAGGTGTTGTGGTGAGGTCAAGCCCAGGAGTTGGAGGTTGCTGTGAGCTATGATGTCACAGCACTCTACCCAGGGTGACAGCTTGAGTCTCTGTCTCAAAAAATAAAAAAAAAAGAAAGAAAAATAATAAATAAAGTAAATAAATAAATGAAATGAAAAATCATAAATTGAGCCATTCATTGTAAGTTGAGGACTGCCAGTTCCAATTTTTTATACAGAACTACATCTTACAGAAGGCTGTGGGGGTAGTAACCTACATTACACTGCCTGGCTCTATGTACCCTGGAGATTATGGGAGGTGTAGTTTCCTTGACATTATTTTCAGAAATGATAAAATTTTGTGATAGGCTAATGTAGATAGCAGTATTCTGAAAGGAAATGTAGGGTCAGTGGACTTTGTTGTTTAGAAAATTAAATTTGGAGTCCAGGCGTGGTGCTCAAGTCTGTAATCCTAGCAATCTGGGAAGCCAAGGCAGGTGGATTGCCTAAGCTCCCAATTAAAGACCAGCCTGAACCAGAGAGTGACCCTGTCTCTAAAAATAGCCAGGCGCTGTGGCTGGCACCTGTAGTCCCAGCAGCTGTTTGGGAGGGATGAAGCAAGAAAATCACTCGAGCCCAATAGTTTGAGGTTGCTGTGAGCTATGATATAATGGCTCTCTACTGAGGGCTATGAGACACTGTCTCAAAAAAAAAAAAAAAAAAAAGAAAGAAAGAAAGAAAGAAAAGTAGGGCAGCACCTGAAGTTCAAAGGAGTAGGGTACTGGCCTTATATGTCAGAGGTGGTGGGTTCAAACCCAGTCCTGGCCAAAAACTGCAAAAAAAAAAAAAAGAAAGAAAGAGGGTGGCGCCTGTGGCTTATTGAGTAGGGCGCCGGCCCCGTGTCGGAGGTGGCCGGTTCAAACCCTGCCTCGGCAGAACTGCAAAACAGAAAAATAGCCAGGCAGTGTGGCTGGCACCTGTAGTCCCAGCTACGTGGGAGGCTGAGGCAAGAGAATCGCCTAAGCCCAGGAGTTGAAAGTTGCTGTGAGCAGTGTGATGCCATGGCACTCTACTGAGGGCAATAAAGTGAGACTCTGTCTCTACAAAAAAAAAAAAAAGAAAGAAAAGTAAAGTAAATTTGGAAGCAGGGATTCTCAGCCTTTAATACCGGGGTTGTTTGGTTTCTTTTTTGAGACCGAGCCTCAAGCTGTCACCCTGGATAGAGTGCTGTGGCATCATAGCTCACAGCAACCTCCAATTCCCGGGCTCAAGTGAGTCTCTTGCCTCTGCCTCCCAAGTAGCTGGGACTACAGACACCCGCCACAATGCCCAGCCATTTTTTGGTTGCAGCCGTCACCGTTGTTTGGCAGGCCCGACTGGATTCGAACCCGCCAGCTCAGGTGTACGTGGCTGGCGCCCCAGCCCGTTGAGCCACAGGCACCGAGCCTTTAATACCTGTTTTTAAGGGGTGTAAGGTGAAAACTACAACTCCCATTAGGTCTTTAATTGGCCACCTCCATAGACTCCTGGCACTTTGCCTTAGTTGGAGCTGATGGGGGTTGTAGTCATTTGTTGATATGCTTTAATTTCTCTGAGAGGAAATGGTTGAATCCCCAAAAGAGGCTTGAAGGTAAGAGGATATATCCTAGGAGAAGCAGGACTTTGGGAGTGTTTAATCTTTTCTATCTCAGGGAGAAATAAGGGGAAATAAAAGAAGCACAACTCCCCTATCTAGTTAGATGTTTGCTGGAGTTGAGACTTATGGTTGTGCTTGTGAACATCAGCAAGCAATATTGGGTAATAAGGTATCTGGGAGGCAGAAGAGAACTATTTAAACAAAAAAAGTTGAAAAAGGAACTTTATTTATTCATGCAGCCCCACTGATATGAATGAACAAATGAAGAAATAAAACATGGCCCTTCTTCCCCAATCACAGATATTGTGACCCCCAATGGACTGAATATTAAGAAGTTCTCGGCCATGCATGAGTTCCAGAACCTCCATGCTCAGAGCAAGGCTCGAATCCAGGAGTTTGTGCGGGGCCATTTTTATGGGTATGTGGGACAAATAACCAGTTTTTAAGGGGATGGGGGGTGGAAGTTGGAAACCTGGACATCTAGCTCTGAGGGAGGAGGTGCCTACAGGCCCAAACCCCTGTGCCTGAGGGAGGGGGCAACAGTGGGCTCAGCCTGCTGAGTTCTTGACCACCAGAACAATGTTCTGAGTATTAACAGTGATCCCCATCTAAAGAGAAAAGAACCACAACTCCCAAGAGGCTCCATGATGTCTGAGGTATTCTTTGCCCCCCTAGCTCCTGGGATTTATAGTTTTTGAGGCCATGGCTAGAGGTGAGGGCTTTGTCCTGCCTTGTGGCTTCTTTAGGCACCTGGACTTCAACTTGGATAAGACCTTGTACTTCTTTATTGCTGGCCGCTATGAATTCTCCAACAAGGGAGCTGATGTCTTCCTGGAGGCCTTGGCCCGGCTCAACTATCTGCTCAGAGTGAGACCTCAGCGGTGAAGGGAAAAAGGAAAGACAAGAAATTCAATACATAACTAGGGAGGACAGAGACCCAGGGAGGTGGGGTAGGGAAACCTTCTTGGGAGGGTGGTAGGGTTGGGAGGGAGACTATAGAGACCCAGAAAGAAGGTCAGAGTCCCTGTGGGGACAGTCTCTTTGGGCTATACCTGTCTTTGACAGGAAGGGGCCTGGCAAGGTCCTAGCAGACTTGAGGGATGGAAGGGCTGGGGGGTACCTAGCTTTCCCCCATGTGATCCTGATACACCCCGCTCTCCTTTTCTTCCACCCCAGGTGAATGGCAGTGAGCAGACAGTGGTGGCCTTCTTCATCATGCCAGCTCGGACTAACAATTTCAACGTGGAAACACTCAAGGGCCAAGCCGTGCGCAAGCAGCTTTGGTCAGCAGCCCTCAGCTCAGGATCACTGCCTGTCCCATTCCCAGCTTTGGGTCCAGTGTTTCTCCTGGAGTCTCAGATTTGTCATCTGTGACACAATCAACCTGTCCCACTGATTACTAGCAAAGTAACTTGCTTGAGATCCTTTCAGCTCAAGGGGCAGTAAGAAGTTACTGACAGGACTAGCTGGGTTCCACTCATGCCACTGACCCTCACTGGCTTGGTAACTTTAGGCAAACCACTGCCCCGTTTGAGCCGCCACTCCTTTATCTGTAAAATCATTTATTCCTTACCCATCCTACCCATTCTTTGAGCATCTGTCACATACCAGGCACTGTTTCCAGCCCTGGGAACACAGCTGGGAGCAGGGAAGATAAAATCCCTTTCCTTATGGAGCTTGTATTCCAGAAAATCCAATGGGTAGTGTTCTAGCAAAAAAATAAAGTAGGCCAGTGATATGAGACAAGGTTCTTAGTTAAGGCCACACTGAAGAAACTGTCATTGGACAAAGACCAATATAGAAGATGGGGGAGCAAGCCCTATGTGTATCTGGGGAACAGCAAGTACCAAGGTCCTGGAGCAAGGAGGCCAGGTTGGCTGGAGGAGCATTTCCAAAGGAGATGGTTTAGAAAAAGAAGCTGGAGGCTCAGTGCCTGTGGCTCAACGGGCTAAGACGCCAGCCACATACACCTGAGCTGGTGGGTTCGAATCCAGCCCGGGCCTGCCAAACAACAATGATGGCTGCAACCAAAAAATGGCCGGGCGTTGTGGCTGGCGCCTGTAGTCCCAGCTACTTGGGAGGCTGAGGCAAGAGACTAGCTTGAGCCCAGGAATTGGAGGTTGCCGTGAGCTGTGATGCCACAGCACTCTATCCAGGGTGACAGGTTGAGGCTCTGTCTCAAAAAAAAGAAAAGAAAAGATTCTGATTGGCTCTGCACCTGTGGCTCAATGGGCTAAGGCGCCAGCCTACACCTGAGCTGACGGGTTCGAATCCAGCCTGGGCCTGCCAAACAACAATGACAGCTGCAACCAAAAAATGGCCGGGCGGTGTGGTGGGCGCCTATAGTCCCAGCTACTTGGGAAGCGGAGGCAGGAGACTCGCTTGAGCCCAGGAATTGGAGCTGTGATGCCACAGCACTCTATCCAGGGTGACAGCAATTATAAGCAGAGAAATGATAATAGGGGTATGGGGTGACACTGCCAGCTCTGCTTATGTGCCTAAATGTCTCTCAGGATCTCATTTTCCTTTCTTTTTTATTTATTTTTATTTATTTATTTTTTCATTTTCCTTTCTTATAAAATGAGGCTTACCACTGCCACCTCTAGGACTAGTACAAGTCCTAATAATAGCTGACATTTCTGGAAGGCTTGCTATGTGCTGGGCGCAGTGCACTTTTAGTCATGACCTGTTTGAGTCCTCACTGCAAACCTCTGAGACTGATTCTATTTTTATCCATGTCAGACAGATGAGTCACTGAAGTCAGAGAGGGAAGGTTACCTCTCCTTGGCTACACAGCTGATGCCAGGCCTTCCAGGGACCCATCTTCCAACCTGAAGGCCCAAGAGCAGGGCTTCCCTGCTTAGGCCTCAGTTTTCTTGCTGCTCCCAAAGCCTGACAATAAATGGCAGCTGGTGTTTATGTGATGCTCTGCTCTGCTTCTTCCAGGGACACAGCCAACACAGTAAAGGAGAAGTTCGGGAGGAAACTTTATGAATCCTTATTGGTGTGAGTGCCCAAATTCAGCCCTGTAACCTCATGGGCCCTAATCTCTGTCATCATACCATTCCCAATCGCATGTCCCTGCTGGCCTTGCAGGGGGAGCCTACCAGATATGAACAAGATGCTGGATAAGGAAGACTTCACTATGATGAAGAGGGCCATCTTTGCCACGCAGGTATGATTTAGATCACATGCAGAGAAATGACAATTTCCAGCAGCCAGCCCCACAGACAGCTTACTGTGTTAGCATTGACCCCAGAGATTGTTGTGAGTTCTGCTTTCCTGGGCCACCCTTTACAGAGGGGTCAATCCTGAGGTCTATAGAAAGGCAGGCCCTGATTGGTAGAATTTCTGTTCCCAGAAGTGCTTATGTCAGGCTGTTTTCTGTGTCTTATTATTCCACAGGGCTGCTGAGAATTGTGGTTGATTCTGAGGTCAATGAACAAAGGGTAAAAAGGAAATTTAGAAAGTCAAGACAGCCACAAAAGGAGAATTACACCTTGAGCCTTCCTGCATACTGGAAGGCTCCACCTCTGTACCTAGATTCTGCTGAGAGTGATAGTTTTGTTTTGCCACTTGAGGCATGGAGCCAGGAAGTCAGTTAAAACACCTAGTGTTCCCCCCAAACATTGAAAACTCTCAGCAGCTGCTGTTTCTTAACCCACTGGCTGTGTCTTAGCTCCCAAACACCCCTGGAATTGGGGTTCCTGAGGTTGATGGAATTCAATGGATGAAAACAGAATTGGCAATTCCAAAATAAGAACTACTGGGAGAGGGTGGTGCCTGTGGCTCAAGGAGTAGGGCGCCTGCCCCATATACCAGGGGTGGCAGGTTCAAGCCCGGCCCCAGCCAAAACTGCAAAAAAAAAAAAAACTATTGGGAGGCATCTGTGGCTCAGTCAGTAGGGTGCAAACCAAAGGTGGTGGATTCAAACCTGGCCCCAGCCAAACTGCAACAAAAAACAACTGGACGTTGTGGCGGGCGCCTATGGTCCCAGCTACTTGGGAGGCTGAGGGGAGAGAATTGCCTAAGCCCAGGAGTTAGAGGTTGCTGTGAGCTGTGTGACACCATGGCACTCTACTGAGGGTGATAAAGTGAGACTCTTTCTCTACAAAAAAAGAAAGAAAGAAAAACAAAAACAAAATAAGAACTACAACTCCCCATAGTGAGTGGGGCTTTCTGCTACTTCCCTTGTCCAGGAGGCTTCTGGGAGGTAGAGTTTTTTCATTCCCTGAGTTTAAGGAACTTTGGTACCTGTGGTCAGAGTTGTGAGCCATCTCCCAAACAATGGAAACCTAAACAGCTAAATTGCACAAACAAGGTTTGAACTGCCTTTAGCCAAACTGTGATTTCTAATAGTCCCCAAGGCAACCCACCTAACTGTGAATGTTTTTGCCATGGGCTGCTGGGAGTTGTAGTTTCTTAGATCCCTAAAATATAGCGTGAAGGTAAGTAGAACCTTTATTTTATTTTTCTTTTTTGAGACACAGTCTCACTCTGTTGCCCAGGCTAGAGTACAATGATATCATCATAGCTTAAAGTAACATCAAACTCCTGAGCTGAAGCAGTCCTCCTGCCTCAGCCTCCCAAGTGGCTAGGACTACAAGCACTCACCACCATGCCTGGCTGATTTTTCTATTGTTTTATTAGATATGGAGTTTCTCTCTTGTTTAAGCTGGTCTTAACTTCCTGAGCTCAAGCCATCCTCCCTCCTTGGCCTCCAGAATGCTAGGATTACTGGCATGAGGCACTACGCCCAGCCTGCCAAGTAGAGTCTTTAATGAGCTTTGAAGGAGCAGTTGGCCATTCTGAGTGGTTAGGGCACTGGCCATATACACTAGGGCTGGTGGGTTCGAACCCTGCTCTGGCCTGCTAAAACAATAATGACAACTGCAAAAAAAATTAGCCAGGTGGGCGGTGCCTGTGGCTCAGTGAGTAGGGTACCGGCCCCATATACCAAGGGTGGCAGGTTCGAACCCAGCCCCAGCCAAACTGCAACAAAAAAAATACCTGTGCATTGTGGCAGGTGCCTGTAGTCCCACATACTCTTGTCTAAGCCCAAGAGCTGGAGGTTGCTGGGAGCTGTGACATCACAGCACTATACCAAAGGCAACAAAGTGAGACTCTGTCTCTAAAAAAAAAAATAGCCAGGTGTTTGGCGGGTGCCTATAGTCCTAGCTACATGGGAGACTGAGGCAAGAGGATTGCTTGAATGCAGGAGTTTGAGGTTGCTACTATGACACTATAGCACTCTACAGAGGGTAACAAAGTGAAACGGTCTCAATTAGAAAAAAAGAAAACTGGCTTGGTGCCTGTGGCTCAAGTGGCCAAGGCACCAGCCACATACACCTGAGTTGGTGGTTTCAAATCCAGCCCTGGCCCACCAAACAACAATGACCGCTGCAACCAAAAAATAGCCAGGCGGTTGTGGTGGGTGCCTGTAGTCTCTGCTACTTGAGAGGTGGAGGCAGGAGAATTGCTTGAATCCAGGAGTTGGAGGTTGCTGTGAGCTGTGATGCCATAGAACTCTACCTAGGGTGACAGCTTGAGACTCTTGTCTCAAAAGAAAAAGAAAACAACTCAAAACTACAACTCCCAGCATCCCCTGAAATTTGCTACTGTGTTGGCACAGTCTCTGCTCCAATTGACTTGGGGGGAAGTTAGAATTCCTGTAGATTTCTTTAATGACATAGCCAAGAACAAGATAGCTACAATCTCATAGTCCTTGGGGCAGGTTAACACTGGTTCTTCCTCAAAGACAGCTGGAAATTGTAGTTCTTTTAGGCTTGTGGTGGTTAAGAAAAAGAAAAGCTTTACAGATAGAGGTTAGTAGGAATCCACAGCTATTAATCTCTTGGGTTTGTTGGTTGCCCTACAGCTTTGTGGAAATTGTGGTCTTCTTGGATTGCCTGGGGCCAGCATGGCTCAGGGGAAAGTAGGGAGCCCTCTGTCCCTTCCCTGAACCCCCACCCCACTTGTGGCCCCTACAGCGGCAATCTTTCCCTCCTGTGTGCACCCACAACATGCTGGATGACTCCTCAGACCCCATCCTAACCACCATTCGCAGAATTGGCCTCTTCAATAGCAGTGCTGATCGGGTGAAAGTAAGCAAGAGGCAGGGGCAAGTAGGGCAGGGAAGAGGGAGGGGGCGGGACACTGGGCCTCACACTCTACATTCTCTCCGGGTTTCTTAGGCAAATAGACTTGGGTTTGAATCTTTGTCCTGCTTGCTTTGTGACTTTAGACAAGCTTTTCACCCACTCTGGGCCATCCTGGGGTCCTAGCTAAATAAGGGGCTCAGGCTGAGTCCTTCTTTTTTACTGTCAGGTGATTTTCCATCCGGAGTTCCTCTCCTCCACAAGCCCCCTACTCCCTGTGGACTATGAGGAGTTTGTCCGCGGCTGCCACCTGGGTGTCTTCCCCTCCTACTATGAGCCATGGGGCTACACGCCGGGTGAGTATAGTAGATAGGGGACAGAATATTTATGGGGTCTTAGATCTAGCAGGATCCTTGAGCAAGGCACTGGCCTTCTCCAAGCCCTAGTTTCCTTCTGTGTAAAACAAGAACAGTAGGGCAGCGCCTGTGGCTCAGTGAGTAGGGCACCGACCCCATATACCCAGGGTGGTGGTTTCAAACCCGGACTCAGCCAAACTGCAACAAAAAAATAGCCAGGCGTTGTGCAGGTGCCTGTAGTCCCAGCTGTTAGGGAGGCTGAAGCAAGAGAATCGCCTAAGCCCAGGAGTTGGAGATTGCTGTGAGCTGTTACACCACTGCACTCTACCGTGGGTGACAGAGTGAGACTCTGTCTCTAAAAAAATTTTTTTAAAAAGAATTGGGCAGTGGACTTGGCACCTGTGGCTCAAGCGCTAAGGCGCCAGCCACGTACACCTGAGCTGGCGGGTTCGAATCCAGCCCATGCCCGCCAAATAATGATGGCTGCAACCAAAAAAAAATGGCCAGGTGTTGTGGTGGGCGCCTGTAGTCCCAGCTACTTGGGAGGCTGAGGCAAGAGAATCACCTAAGCCTAGGAATCGCTTGAGCCTAGGAATTGGAGGTTGCTGTGAGCTGTGATGCCACAGCACCCTATCCAGGGTGACAGCTTGAGGCTCTGTCTCAAAAAAAAAAGAATTGGGCAGTGTCTGTAGCTCAGTGGGTAGGGCGCTGGCCCCATATACCGAGGGTGTTAGGTTAGAACCCAGCCCCAGCCAAACTGCCAAAAAAAAAAGCTCAGGATTGTGATGGGTGCCTGTAGTCCCAGCTACTTGGGAGGCTGAGGCAAGAGAATCACCTAAGCCTAGGAGTTGGAGGTTGCTGTGAGCTGTGATGCCATAGCGCTCTACCAAGGGCTATAAAGTGAGACTCTCTCTCAAAAAAAAAGGAAAATAATTACATTAAGAGACAAGTGCATTGGTGCATGCCTATAATCCCAGTTACTCAGGAGGCTATATGGTAGGTAGACCCTGTCCTCAAATGAGCATGGGCGGGCGGCGCCTGTGGCTCAGCGAGTAGGGCGCTGGCCTCATATACCGAAGGTGGCAGGTTCAAGCCCAGCCTCGGCCAAACTGCAAAACAGAAAAATAGCCAGGCGTTGTGGCAGGTGCCTGTAGTCCCAGCTACTCGGGAGGCTGAGGCAAGAGAATCGTCTAAGCCCAGGAGTTGGAGGTTGCTGTGAGCTGTGTGATGCCATGGTACTCTACCGAGGGCGATAAAGTAAGACTCTGTCTCTACAAAACAAACAAACAAACAAAAAATGAGCATGGGCAACATAATGAGAGCTCATCTCAAAAACAAATAAATAAACAAAAGACCCCTAAACCAAAAATAAATAACAAAAAATCCCCTCAAGAACTATAAATGTCTTCAACCATTTCTCAAGATTGTTTAAGGTATTAAACAAGGCATAGTAGGTATTCTGCACATAAGAATACCAAAAATGAGATGTCTTTTCTTACTACCCATCAGAACAACAATTACATTTACAATTATGATAACCAAAACACTATAGTTTGGGCACAAAAAAGCTCATGATGGTTAAGTGAAAGGATGTATCGTGGTCCAATCCACAGATTGTGAGTAAAGTGATGGACAATGGGATGCTCAATTAATTAGCATCCTTGTTTTGGGGGGCAAGTGAATTCCCTTTCCTTTTCCTGAGCCTATTAGTTTGCACTCAGAGAAATACAAAAAGCCCAATGCACAGCTTGGTCGTGCTGGTTCAGTGATTTGTTCAGCACAGCACCCGTAGAGGGCGCTATTGAGGTTTTATTGCGATTGAGAAGATAGGAGCCAGGGAGAACTAAGTGGCTCTTTCTCACGGCTTCTCGCAGCGGAATGCACGGTTATGGGCATCCCCAGTATCTCCACCAACCTCTCCGGCTTTGGCTGCTTCATGGAGGAACACATCGCAGACCCCTCAGCTTACGGTCAGAGCCCAGGTCCCCCAAGGGTTACAGAAGGGGAATTGAGAGCTGGGACTCTGGGATCCTGGAAAGGAGGGGCTTGGATTCTTGGGTCTCGAGTAGCGCAGAGAAGAGGGTAGACTTGAACTCCTGCAGGAGGATAAAAATCTCCCCAGACCGTTTTCTGAACCCTGGTCCTGGCTTTTGCAGGCATCTACATTCTGGACCGGCGCTTCCGCAGCCTGGATGACTCTTGCTCGCAGCTCACCTCCTTCCTCTACAGCTTCTGCCAGCAGAGTCGGCGGCAGCGCATCATCCAACGGAATCGCACAGAGCGCCTCTCCGACCTTCTGGACTGGAAATACCTAGGCCGGGTATGATCCCTTCTCCCCACTTTCTGGCTCTGCTGGTAAATCGGCCAAGTCTGGTTCTGATTTTCTAGTTCCTCAGCCTCAAAAGGCTGGCTCAGTGGGCAGGGTCTCCTCCTACTTGTAAAAGTTGCTTTGCTTTCAGGAAATGAATCAACTTCTGGAAGGACAGTAGGTGGGGAGTTCTTATCATTTGCAGAGGGGTGTGGGCAAAAAGGTACCTGACTTGAGAATTCTGTTCTTAGTGAGGTGTGGCTCAGAGACTGTCCCTTTGTGTTCTGCTTATCTACATAGGGGGTGGAGTCAGAGATGGATATTTGCATGGGGCAGGCAGAAAGGTGCAGCAGTGCGCGCGTCTGCACAAAATGTGTGGTCAGGGCGGCGTCTGTGGCTCAAAGGAGAAGGGCACCAGCCCCATATGCCGGAAGTGGCGGGTTCAACCCCAGCCCTGGCCAAAAACTGCCAAAAAAAAAAAAAAATGCGTGGTCAAGGTTCACTATCCCTACATTCTGCCTGGGGGTGGAGTCTGGCCGGACTCTGTGTCCCCTGACTTACCCCTTACCTCTTTTCTATAAGTACTATATGTCCGCGCGTCACATGGCTCTGGCCAAGGCCTTTCCGGATCATTTCACCTATGAGCCCAACCAGGCGGATGCGGTGAGTGGACTCCAGATGTCAGCTGGGCCAGGAGTTAAGGGCTGTCTGTGGTGGGCTGTAGTGGGGGGAGGGGATGCCTGCTGGAATGCGAAAGCCTCAGGTTCTATAAGAGACTATCAGGGCCTCTCTGCTCACTCTGTGGTTTATGCCTATACTCCCTGTGAGCAGACCCAGGGCTACCGCTACCCACGGCCGGCCTCGGTGCCACCCTCCCCTTCACTGTCACGACACTCCAGCCCGCACCAGAGCGAGGATGAAGAGGAGCCCAAAGATGGGCTGCCAGAGGAAGAGCGCTACGATGAGGATGAGGAGGCTGCCAAAGACCGACGCAACATCCGCGCACCTGAGTGGCCACGCCGGGCTTCCTGTGCCTCTTCCAACAGTGGGAGCAAGCGCAACTCAGTGGACACTGTGCCGTCCAGCTCTCTCAGCACCCCTAGTGAGCCCCTCAGCCCTGCCAGCTCCCTGGGCGAGGAGCGCAACTGAGTGTTCCGCCCCACACTCCTAGCCTTTCCTGCCTCCCTCCTCCAAAGTGTGGATGCAGGAAGACAGTTTGTTCCCCAAACCCCTGTCTAGATCCTGAGTGGAAGCCACACTCTGTGTGGCCCACAGCCCCACCCAATCTGCCATACACTCCAGCTTCTCTAGCTCTGCTCTTGGAGTCCCCACACTCCAGAATCCAAAACACCGTGCCTTTCTCTGGTTCCAGAATGTATAATCTGTGCCCTAGAATCCCCCAGGCCAGGACTGTATCCCTAGAGCCAGCAATCTGCCTTTACACTGTAGTGGTGCCAGAAGTTTTGGGGAACCAGGCCTAGTGCTTTCAGGCTAAGGCTCCTACAGCCCTCTGTGGCTTACAAATTTTATAGCATATGAAGCATGCAGTGTTCAGACCTGGCCTGGGGTTCAGCAGGTGCTAAAAGCCATATGTGTCTCTGCTATGGGACGATCAAGTTCAGAGCCAGGGCACTTTCAGGGACTTAAGATAAATGAATACAGATGGTCCTCCATTTCAACTACAGAACTTGGGACCCAGGATAGGCTCATGGTAGCCCCTCCTGGCTTGTCCCACTCTGCCTGGAGGATCCCTCCACCTCTGCTCCTGTTGTACCCCATACTTTGGTCACACCAGGCATGGCAGAACCACTCGGCTCCTCATTCCTTCTGGAGAACATGCAAGTCTTGGTCTAGACACCTTTCTTGCCTTTTCTGGACCAGACCCTACTCCTCCTTCCTTGAGTATGAGCTGTCCCCTTTATCCTGAGAGCCCCTTTTGTGTCCTCCAGGAAATTCTGCTAAGAACAGAGCTAGCTGTCTACCCCTACCCTTATCTCCAACTGCCCAGCCCACTGTGAGACCACTTGGTTCCAGGTCCCAGCTGCTGAACCTGGAACCTTACCACTTTACTGCATACTGGTCCTATTCCCCTGATTCCCACTGGGTTCTCATGTACCTCAAAGCTCTTCCATCCACAAGCTGTGCTCTGACCCCATCTTCTGTGAAAGAGAGGGCCCCCTCACATGTGCTGTTCTATCTGATCCACTGCTTAGTTTGCAGTGGGAAGGGGGAGGCCAGAAGGGGTGTGATTGGAGTGTGTTCAGTGATGAAAAATACATCTATATTTAAGAATCCTAGGTGTGGTCAGACATGAGCAGGTGGTTAGCCTTGCTCCCAACCTCTCTCCTTGGTCCCTTATCTCATTCTGTTATCTGAATTGCCGTTCTCAAATTCCAGCATTCACATAAGATACCTCTCAATGCTTAGTTGGAAATTGATTTGCAAGTGGCAAAATTTTGGCATAAAGAGGCTGTGTAACTAGGATATCTGTAGGGCAGCCATGAACCACATGTAGCTTTTTTTTTTTTTTTTTGGTAGAGACAGAGTCTCACTTTATTGCCCCTCAGAGTGCTGTGGCATCACACAGCTCACAGCCACCTCCAACTGTGGGCTTAGACAATTCTCTTGCCTCAGCCTCCCAAGTAGCTGGGACTACAGGCACCCACAACACATGGCTATTTTTTTTTTTTCTGTTTTGCAGTTTGGCAGAGGCCAGGTTTGAACCTGCCACCTTCTGTATATGGGGCCGGCGCCCTACTCGAGGAGCCATAGGTGCTGTTCCTAATTTTTTTTTTTTTTTTTGAGACAGAGCCTCAAGCTGTTACCCTGGGTAGAGTGCCGTGGCATCACAGCTCACAGCAACCTCCAATTCCTGGGCTCAAGCGAGTCTCCTGCCTCTGCCTCCCAAGTAGCTGGGACTAGAGGCGCCCGCCACAACGCCTGGCCATTTTTTGGTTGCAGCCATCATTGTTGTTTGGCGGGCCCTGGGGCTGGATTCGAACCCGCCAGCTCAGGTGTACGTTGCTGGCACCTTAGCCCATTGAGCCACAGGCGCCGAGCCAACAGGTTCAAAGTTTTTCTTTAATAATATCACTCTTGCTCAATTACATTTCAAAACACTTTCTTTCTTTTAGAGTTAATAGCAGAGATTTATTAAGGGCATCTGCAAACAGAAGGGCTGCCATCTTATATGGATAATAGTGACAGCATGTAAAAGGGTCAACACACTTTCTTAAGAAAGCACTTGAGTAACAGTTATCAGACTGAGAATATTGCCTAATCCTAGGTATGCTCTAAGTATGTGTCCTTCCAGGGAAAATCATTTGTCAACAGTGTCCTGGGGGGAAAGAAACCCTACCAACTTCTTTCATATTCTGAGAAAATAATTTGGTGCAGCTTTTGTATTTCCTTCTCTCCAGAATATCAAGGGATTGGGGGAATGGAGAGAGCCAAACAAGCGAGTAAGGTGGGCATCAGAAGGTCAGTAGTGTAAATACTGCACTAATTACTGGTCCTACAAGTGCCTTTCATCTTCAAAGGACTCACAAGTAATAATTAAGCCAAGCAGTGATCCACTTAGGCACCTGCAAAGTTGCTAGATGGACTCAGATACTAGAAGACAGTTGAAAGAGGAGGACTGAGAATGAGGATTCTTTTATCTGCAAAAATCAGATAAGTAGCCTACCTTGAATAATCCGGGTTTTAGGTAAAAACATACATGTTAAAGATGATGGAAATGTTAACGAAATGCAAGAGCTTCAGTACAAATAGAAGCCTTATTCTTGAATTTGTGTATTGGGAAGATTGTACCTAGTTCTAGGGAGTTTCTCTGGCAGAGATGCAAAAAAAAATTCAGTGGAGAAAGGATAGTCTTTTTGACACAATTAGATAGCAATGTGCAAAAGAAATGGACTTCAGCACATAATTCACAGCTTATACAAAATTAAAACTCAAAGTGGGTCACAGACCTAAATGTGAAATGTAAAACTATAAAGCTTCTAGAAGAAAACTTAGAAGAAAATTTGCGTGGCCTTTATTGTGTGACATTTTTAGATACAATACAAAAGTCTGGCATTTTTTTTCAATTTTGATCCTCTTGTCTCAGCCTCCGGAGTAGCTAGAACTACATGCATCCTCCACAATGCCCAGCTAGTTTTTAGAGATGGGGTCAGGCTGGTCTCAAACTTCTGACCTCCAGCAATTCACCCATCTCAGCCTCCCAGAGTGCTAAGATTACAAGCATGAGCCACTGCACCAGCACAATTTAGTGACAAAATTTTGCATTCATACCAGCAATAAATAACACAGTATTAACCAAAGTACAAAATAAATATACATGATCCCAACTGACATAAGTGATTTAACAAATAAATGAGAAATAGATGCAAAATTCCTGACAAAGAATTCAAAATTATTTATTTATTATTTAAAAAATTTCTGAGTATCAAAGAGGTACAAATGTTTTTGTCACATGGAAAACTTTTGTAATGCTTGGGTCATAGCTATAAATATATCCATCACAGGTACAGTGTTCACTGTCCCTATTAGGTAGGTTTTTCTCTACCCCCCTTTCTCCCTGCTTGATTTCCAAAAAATTTTACTTCCCTTGCACACACATGTGTCCATCGGTTAGTTCCAATTTAGTACAGAGTACATGTGTTTGTTTTTCCATTCTTGAGATACTTCACTTGGGATAATGGTCTCCAGTTCCACTCAAATTGCTGCAAAAGGCATTTTAATGGCTGAGTAGTACTCCATGGTATACACATACCATAGAATTCCAAATAATTTATATAGATAATGCCCCTCCAGGAGCTAGAACTTAATTCCCTTCCCTCACTCTATCCACCAAACCCTCGAAGATGGCTAAACATACTGGTTTTTTTCAATAGGGGAAGAAGAAAACAGTAACTTTATTCAGAAAAATTGCACCTTCAATAAGTGATCAAGGTTAACACCACTGGCAAAAAGTCACGTTAGTAACACAAATTCCTAATACAACGTGATGGGAATGGTTTTTCACCTCTGTAATGTTCCTCCCCAAGAATCCGTAACCCCAGTCCAGCCATGAGGAAAACAACGGACCTATCCAAAGAGAGGTATATATTTTTTAAATGCCTGAGCAGTGCTCTTTGAAAGTGTTAAGGTTGTGAAAAACAGGAAAGATTAGGGTAACTATTCAGCCTCAGGAATAAAGACTTGTCCTCCCAACAAAAAAAGAAGAGGAAGGAAGGAAGGAAGGAAGGAAGGAAGGAAGGAAGGAAGGATGGAGGGTGGGATGGAGGGAGGGAATAATAGACAGAACGAAAGAGCGAAGGACGGAAGGAAGGAAGAAGGGAAGTATGGAGGGTCGGACGGAGGGAG
>CAUYON010060432.1:0-34066 GCA_963573935.1 Arctocebus calabarensis
TGTAGTCCCAGCTACTAGGGAGGCTGAGGCAAGAGAATCGCTTAAGCCCAAGAGCTGGAGGTTGCTGTGAGCAGTGTGACGCCACGGCACTCTACCCAGGGCGATAAAGTGAGACTCTGTCTCTACAAAAAAAAAAAAGAACAGACATTATTTCTTAAAGGATAAATATACCACAAAGAATTTTCTATTGAAGATTATAAATAATCAGTGTTTATCGGAGTAAAGATTTTGATATCCACTGGGCATTCAATTTGACAGTTCAAAGCACTTGTAAAAATTTGATTTTTTTTCTATCATGCATCTATTCAGATTTAAATGGTTAGAATATTGATTTTTTAAGTGATTACATTTTAAAATATAACTAATTCCCCAAAGGTGTCTATTGATTATTCCCTTGCAAAAAATAACTCCTAGTAAATATTTAAATATATAATCATATAGTGACTGAATGATGAAAAGTCACAAATATTCCTATTGCCTGTAATGGAAATATGTATGCAGATTCTGTCTTTCAAATGTTCTTTTTACTTTATCATATTTCACAGAACTTTGTATCCACAGGGAAAAGAGAAATTTGCAAATATTTCTTATTCAATGAATAAACATAAGGACAATCCTCACAGCACTTTGCAGACAGTGCTAAGGCACCAGACTGGCAGGAATGTAAAGACTCCAAATGTTTCGTTGGTCTATTTGTTTTGCATCTGCCAGCCTGTGCACATTCTAGCTGCCGACACCTGCTTCTCTGTTTCGTTTTGCAAAATTCCACCTAATTTTTAAATGAGAGGAAAACAAACTTTAATATTTGAAGGAAAGGCATTGTATGGGAAAAAAAGATAACCCCTTCTCTGGTATTGTGTCAAATTCTAAACGTTTCACTTTAAGAGAATCATATAAATGAAATGAGGAGAAGTGTATACCTTAGGAATAATTCCTGCCTGCTGAAGAACTGACGATTCAAGTTATATGTATTTTCAGGAATTCCATCTGTTACTTAGTTAACAGACAGCGAATATTTGGGTACTTTGGGTGTGAGAAAGATAATTTTATGGTCCCAAACAGCTAGTTGGTAATTCCTTTACTTAACACACATTACTGGGCCAGCACTCTTCTACCTATCAGAATTACATCATTAAAAAAGGAAAACAAGTTCTCGTCTCTTACGTTATCAAAAAAAAGTAGATAATGTGCCCCAGGGAGAGTAACCATGCCCGATTTGCCTGTAGTCATGACAAAACGTTAATAGCAACTTCTTTCATTCAGGTGTTGACTTGCAAAGTTTAGTTGGGGATGGAGGAGGCTGCGAACTACCAGGGCTTCGGGAGGATATCCGGCAATGACTGAAATGAATAGAGGCTCCAAGTCCAGTCAAATGAAACACCTCTGAGAGTACCTTTAAAAGAATATGCACTCAGGTCGCAAGGTCAGTGTAGCCGGGACAGAGGAACAGCATTCAAAAGGAAAAGTGAAGCAGACCATGTCATGACTTGTAGGCCATGGTAACAGGTTTGGATATTAATGCTACAACTACTGAGGTCAAACTGAATTGGTTTCAGTTGAGATGTAACAGAAGAACCCCTCTGTCTGTTGGTTAAAAATTGATTGTGGGAAGAAAGAACATAAAAAGGAGACCTAGGTGGGGCATTGTACTTTTTCTATTTCACTGGCCTAAATATTTAAAGCAATGAATTGATACCCTTGGCATAATCACCATTTTTAATGGATGCTTTTATATTTTTGCCATATAGAATCATGATTACCCTATCCTTTTTCTTTTATTTTACTAAGATTTTTATTGGTTTTTGTTATCAATAAAGGACATTATCAAATGCTTCCTTCCGCATCTTTTTATGTGATTAGTCTTTTATTTTTAGTATGTCTGTATGGGTATGTACACTTTTAGTGTACGTTAGTCTTTTATTTTTTATATGTCTGTGTGGGCATGTGCCAATTTAAACAACAAATGGAGAGGAAAAATCTCGAAAAGGAAGTATTTATTTGGAAACGGGCATTGCATTTGGGTTACCTTTGCCATCAAATACTTTTGTCTCGCTTTTCCTGCAATTCAAAGGTATTTCAAGGAAAAATTAGGAGGATTGCATCAGTGTTTTGAGATAATTATTCTTGGCTGTGACGATCAATAACAAGGGTGGTGCTAGTCTAAGACTAGACAGGCAGTAGCTGGGCAGATGCCCTTCCATAGTGTTTTATTGTATATGGTTGTGATGGCCTTTGTGCAAGATTGTGTTTTGTGCATTTGTTTATGATAGTTTTGTTATCAGTGCAAGAAAACCTTTCCTTCATGGACTTCCCTGACTTGATTTGTCAGGATTTGAGGCTATATGTTGTTGTTGTTTTCTTTTGTTTAAGACAGATTCTCACTCTGCCACCTGAGCTAGAGAGCCATTGGAGCATTTTAGCTCACAGAAATCTCAAACTCTTGAATTCAAGCAATCCTCCTACCTCAGCTTCCCAAGTACCAGACACAGGCCATGCTGTTTAGCTAATTTTTCTATTTTTTAGTAGAGATAGGGTTTTTCTTTGTGCATAGTGTTCCTGTATTCCTTACCTCTAGTAATCCTCCCACTTTGGCCTCTCAGAAGTTAAGGACTATAGGCGTGAGCCATTGCACCCAACCTCTTTGTCGGAGTCTTTATTACAAATGACTCCATTTTGGTTTTTAACAAGTCTCACATTTTCCACTTTTTAATCAAGATTTTTTTCCAAAAACTTCACTGATAAATTATATTATAGATAAATTTTGAAGTCCTTCTTGGATTGTTCCAGGTTTTTTATCTATTGCACATTGGAAGGAGCAATTAGTGACAAGGAGTCCATTTCAAAACATTTTTAGTGACTGAGATTTGGAGGGAATGACTCTCAGGAAAAGTCTACACAGTCTATCTTTAAGTTCAATTTTGCTTCTCAGGTAGGCATTGCTGTCATCTCAAAATTCTGGATCAGCATTATTCTGCTAAGAGTTTTACTGGCACAGAAATTTATCAAGTAACTGGTACAACATTTAAAAAAGAAAAATACAAAGTAAAATTGGTAGTAATGCAGCAATCTAAGTTTACACAATGCTATTGAGTAGGAATGTATGATTACAGGCAACGAATCGAGTAAATCAAAAGACCATGGGGAATTATATGAGACTTGTTGACACCATGTGGTTCTTCTTATTTGATTCTGTATTTTTCCAGATGAATTTAACCAGGTATAGCATATAATATTAGAAATAGCACTTTTCCTTATTTAGCTAATAGATAATATAGAGCTCTTTTTTCCTCTGGTCTCACATCACTGGCTTGAATTAGAGCCGAAGGTGAGTAATAGTTGTATTAAGGGTGTTCCCCAAAGTACTCACTTGACAGATTAAAGGATCTTTTATGTCCAGTTCTGTCAAGTTACCACCAGAAGGTACTGATAGTAAAATTTTAATTGCACCCTTACTATGGCAATTGGACAAAATACCATTCACAGAGGAGTCACATTATTTGGTAGAATCTTGTTCTGGAATCTTGGAAAAAGTCATTCACAGTGTAGCCATTGACTTCTTATCCAGGTTTATAGTTTGAATATGACTGGTTAAGACACCACATGGTCTGTTGAACTTGCTATGTGATCCATATATCTAGAATGAGAATAACCCTTCAAAATGTATCTAGTTGCAGTCTATAGGGCTTTAGGAACAAAATGGTTCCTATTCTTAGGCATTCCAAGAAAGAAAGTTGAATTAGAAGAAACCAGAATACTTCTGGATCTAGTCCAGTCTATAGGTGAATAATACAGACTTAAAAACAATTCACAGGGCAATAATCTAATAATTGGTATCTTATACTTTTTTCTTTAGAACCAACAATATCTCTCTATAGACTGCCTATACTTTACCAAAGATAACAGAATAAGACAAATTTGTTTCTAAAATAGATTTAGTTTTGTCAAGTTTTATCAAATTTTATCAAATTTTAGATTCTTCAGTTACTGTTATGTGATTAATTTATATTATATGCCTGTATAAAAACATTACCTGTGGCATATAAAGATCTAACCATGGGTTCTCAACCTGTGGGTCACGACCCCTTTGTAACAATGAAAATACATCCTGCATATCAGATATTTACATTACGATTCATAACAGTAGCAAAATTACAGTTAGGAAGTAGAAATGAAAACAATTTTATGGGTGGGGGTCACCACAACATGAGGAACTGTATTAAAGGGTCATGATATTAGGAGGCATTAAGAAGGTTGAGAATCACTAATGTAAACTATCATGTACCCCTAATAAATTTTTTTTCTTTTTTTTTGTAGAGACATAGTCTCACTTTATCGCCCTCAATAGAGTGCTGAGCTATCACACAGCTCACAGCAACCTCTGTTTCCTGGGCTTAGGCAATTCTCTTGCCTCAGCCTCCCAGTAGTTGGGACTATAGGCCCCTGCCACAATGCCCGGCTATTTTTCTGTTTTTGCAGTTCGGCCCAGGTTGGATTTGAACCCGCCACCTGCAGTATATGGGGCCGGCGCCCTACGCGATGAGCCACAGGCGCTGCCCATAAATTTTTTTTTAAAATGTAAGCAGGAAAAATTTGTACAGGGTTATGCTTTTATACCATATTATAGAGGAATATAAGGAAGAAAAGTTGGACCTTGAAGAGGGTAATACATGACTCTTAATATAGACAGACAGAAAGAAATTTCCTGGTTACATAGAACAATTCAGACACATTAACAAAAGCCAAGAGGACAGAATTGAGTTATACTAGAGAGAAAGCTTTGCCTGTCTAGGCCTTCAGGACAGAACTTTTTAGTCTCAGGCTATAACATAAGAATTAGAACTAAAGAAAAATGTGACAGGAGCTAACGAAGAAGTTAAAGGAAAAAGTTTTCATCCTAGTCCGGCAAAACAATGTACCTTCTCCAGGGGAGAAGGCAATGATGTATGGTCTGAGAGTTACACGCAGCTATATACAACAAGAGTGGAACTAGGGAGATATGAACCTGGAAACTTCAAGAGGAAAACTTAACCTTGAAAAATATAACTGCCATACTAAAAAAAAAGAACATAGAATTTTAACATAGAATCAGGGAAATTAAATGGGAAATTCTAAAAAGGAAAAAAAAGCTGCAGTTCCAAAGATGACAGAAAATTTAAAGAAACAAATTTCCAAACTAAAAGAACAATTTATAAATTTCACTGAGAGCAGATTAATGCCTCAAATAAACCCATTTTTCTAACAGAAGAGGCTGAAATTTTAGTGCAATTTCAGCATTAGAACTTAATCTTTAGAATGGTTTATAATAGTTCTAATCATAGCCAACTTCATCATGCACAAAAGGTCTTTCATATTCTTCACAAACTCCACAAAACTTACATTTCCTACAAAATACTTTTAGTTTCCTCCTGTATTTCTTCTTTGTAATATAACCAGTAATTTCACTTCAGGACAATTTTTCTTTTTATGACTTTGAACATTTCTTCTCTTCTTTCTTAATCTTCCTTACCTTAAATACATCTTCATACTTACTCAGCTTTTATTCACATTTCTCTCCTACTTTCTCATCCCTTTCTGTTTTGTTTAGTTTTTCCTTCCTAAATTTACTTTTTAAAATGATCTTACATAATCTAATAATTTAGACAAAAGTATTTACTTTTTCAGTAAAGGACATCTTTATGTTTTCCTTATAATTTTTCTCATCAAAAACACATCTTAGCTGGACATGGTGGCTCATGTTTGTAAAACTATCACTTTGGGGTGGGAGGTTAAAGTGGGACTGACTATCCAGAGCAAGAGCAAAAACTCTCGTATTTACAAAAAATAGAAACATTTGCTGAGTATGGTGGCACATGAGTATAGTCCCAGTTACTTGGAAGACTGAGAAGAATTGCTTGAACCTAGGAATTTGAGGTGTCAGTGAGCTATGATAATGCCATTGCACTGTAGTCTGGACAACAGAGTGAGATCCTGTCTAAAATACAAAGAATAAAATTTTATCTTAATTATTTGATGTACTTTATTTACAGGATTGTGTATATTGATATGCATGTAATTTAGGATTTTTAACTAAATAACCTTAATTTCTACTGAAAATCTAGGACATAAATTTTAATCATCACATACCAGTATTTTATAAATGAGAGCTATTTTATAATTTTTGACACTTTTTCATAATTATAGCGTGTATTAATAAATCAAAATATTTTAGCTTTTCTGTAAAATTTAAGGAGTCAAGACAAACATTTATAATCAACAATTTAAGTTTTAGCATTTTAACTTGCTTAGAAATGATATGTACTTTATCAATATGTATTAGTTCATATATATCATAACTTCAAGATTTAAAATTACATGAAAAGTTTATTTATAAATCTTTGTTTTATTTTCATTTACCTTATGTATTTTTTTCATAATTATACCTAAATAATTTAGGAAAACCAAGGTATTAGATAAAGGCAGTCATTATTTCAAGTTATCTCCTGTCAACCATTGTTATAATCTGTGAATAGCAGGTATTTACCTAAGTAAAAATCTTAAAGATAAATATTTATTATTTTATCAATAACTGAATTGATAATAGCTATTTTCATTACACCAACAATATTAAATTAGTCTTCCTTGTCAAAGTGTTACACCAGCAAATGTTACACTGTTTTTAGGCTGGATTTAGAATTTTGTGTCTTAAACATCTGGCAGAGATAAATATAACTCTGCTGACCAGGCAAAAAAGTATACAAACAGTTCAGAAGACATTTTTATTTTTTTATTTTTTTCAGCAAACTTAAAGCCTACTTATTTATTACAGATTTATTTAAGTTTATAGTCCTAACTACTCAAATGATTGAGGAAGGAAGATTACTTAACATTGGAGTCCGAGGCTGCTATGAGCTAGGCTCACACAACAGCACCCTCATGTGTTGCAACAAAATGAGACTCTGTATTAAAAAAAATGAAAGAAAGAAAAGAAAAAGGAGAAAAAAGAAAGGTACTATAAATAGGTTCTAAAGATCCTAATGTGAACTATCAAGAGTTTGAACTGGTATCGTAGATCATGGTAATTGCTTTAGTGAGTTTTAGTTGGCCATCTCACACTAGAAATTTAGAATGTTTACTTTTGTTTGGGGAGTTATTAAAAAACACATGAAAGGAAAAAATACAAAGCAAAATATCTAAATTACTTACAAACACACATTAGCAAACCACAATTAAATCAAAATAGCACATTCACAAAAATTCTAAGCCAGACACGCAGAAAAGAACAAAATATTAAACTATATGTGAAAAACAAACCAAATAATGAATATTTCTTCTTTCTATATTTTCTAAAAGAATTAGTATAACATTGGAATTATCTTCCTTGGAATATGTCATATTTGTCATCTGTAGGACTAGGTTTTCTGCTTTGTTTGAAGGATAATTTTTGAAATTAACTTATTTGATTTGATTAGGTATTATATATTTATTCATGAGTCTGTTTTTTAAAGTTATTTTTTATAGTTTCTCTCTTTGAATTTGAAGTCTCAAAATGGCATTATGTTGATCATATTGTCTTACTTTATAATAAAAATCCATGCTACTCTTATGATTCCTTTCTCTTTTACTTTCTGAAAATTATTTCTCCACCACCCCCCAAATTGAGCTTGTAATTCTGAAGGTCTCTAATTCTGCTATACTTTCTTTTTTTTTTTTTGAGACAGAGCCTCAAGCTGTCATCCTGGATAGAGTGCTGTGGTATCACAGCTCACAGCAACCTCCAATTTCTGGGCACAAGTGAGTTTCTTGCCTCCACCTCCCAAGTAGCTGGGACTATAGGCACCCGCCACAACGCCCGGCCATTTTTGGTTGCAGTCGTCATTGTTGTTTGGTGGGCCCAGGCTGGATTCGAACCTGCCAGCTCAGGTGTACATGGCTGGCGCCTTAGCCTGTTGAGGTGCCAAGCCTCTGCTATACTTTCAAATCCATTTTTTCAAAAAATAAAAATAAATTATGTTTGTCTTTCTGTTGTTTCTTCTGATTCTTGTCCAGAGTGGTTCGTTTCTTGATGTACTTATTGCCTTTTGCACTGAGTCAGTGTTTCTTTGTGTTAATTTTTGGAGATTTTAGTTTAAAGATACTTTTCCTCATAAATGTGTCTGTCATCTTTCTGATGTGGTTATTAACTTGCGACCAGTTTGAAACATTTTGTTGCACTGTAGTTTTTGGAGGCCATAAAAATAGATCCATTTGCATGTGTCTCCCAAGCTATTTGCGTATTTTCTAGGAAGCTTTGCTCTCTTTTCAGGGAATATGAAATGCTATAGGCAAACTACAGTCTAGTTGCTACAAGCAACTGCAGTCTAGTTCTGTGTGGGGGAAATTTAGTGTTGCTCAATTTTTATGTGTGGCATTCACTGTGAAGGATTCATCTTCTATCTGGGATCCAAAATTTGACCCTTTACTATGTACAGACTCTATGGTTTGTTTGTATCACATGTACGCACAGGTAAATGAAATTTGAGACAGTATCCATTGATTATAAAATGCCCTAAGACAGTTACCAACTTCAAGGATTACATGCCTCTTTAAATTTATGCTTTCTCAACATTTTTAAGCATACTTATTGCCTAGTGTGCAATGTGTTTGAAAAGAAGTTTCATATGATTTTTTTCTGGTATTTTTGGTTTGCTATGTACTGTGAGATCTGCTCACAACACTCAGATGGCCATATTGCCATAAATGGAATTTACTTCAGCTCTTCTACATTTTATGAAATTTGAGAATTTTGAGACATATCATCTGCTATATTCTCTCATCACAGTAATTCTTTTCCAATAGGTTTTGAGGTTTTTCCTCTGCTTTAGCCAATTAAGGAAATTTTTATTTTGAAAACAAGTTCTTATAACAAGGCTGCCAATTTTCTTTTTCTTTCTTTCTTTCTTTTTTGTAGAGACAGAATCTCAATTTATCACCCTTGTACAGGTGCCATGGGGTCACACAGCTCACAGCAACCTCCAACTCCTGGGCTTTGGCGATTCTCTTGCCTCAGCCTCCTGAGTAGCTGGGACTACAGGCGCCCGCCACAACACCCAGCAATTTTTTTGTTGCAATTTGTCTGGGGTCAAGTTTGAACCTGCCACCCTCAGTATATGTGACTGGTGCCCTACTCGCCGAGCCACAGGAGCCGCCCAAGGCTGCCAACTTTAAGACTCTATGAGTTTTGTTTAGCTCTCAATATAGAATCAGAAACTTCATTATCTGTGTGCTTCTGCATAACTTTCTTCCCTTCGGTGTTTTGGTGGAAGAACTGTAAGGAAATTGTTGATGCCGAATAAACTATTCCAATTATTTTCCCAAATGCTACAATCCTCCTACATTATTTAACACAATGCACTTATTTTTAAACTTTTTTAGATTTATAAAGACTTACCATGCCAGGAGTAATAATAGCTGTTCCAGGCATTTTCACAAATCTAGAAAGACACAATTTACTTTTTGCTCTTGTTGAAGTTTGATAATAAGCTGGTTTTCTTCAGGGCAATCTTCTTTCAAAATATTATAAATGGTAGTTTCAGGAAAATTGAATCAAACAAAAGTTCATCTGACCAGAAGAAATCATAAATGAAGATATCTACATTGAAGGCGAAAAACCAGTTGAAATTTTTAAAAAGCCAGAAGTATATAAATGTCATTGTAAAATTTCAAAATTATGCTAGAACTACTACTGATACCTGCTCTAACTTCTTTATAACCCTAAAATAAAATAAACAATATTATATCAAGTTCATAAACTGGTATAAAGAATGGCATGAAACCTTTCCTAAAATAATAGATTAGTATCAAAAATATAATAATGGGAAAAAAGAACTATTTTCAAATTATAAAGTCATAACCTATTCTTGCATCTACTTAGACATAAATATTACTAAATAAATGGATGAACATTTATGAATGTTTTTATTTTTATTAAATCATGATTGAGTACATAAATGCAATCATGGGGTATAATGTGCTGGTTTTATATACAATTTGAAATATTTTCATTGAACTGGTTGACATAGCTTTCATGGCATTTTCTTCATTATTATGTGGAAACATTTATATTCTACATTTAGTAAGCATCTAAAAAGGGTACAGGTGAAACTTACTAAATGTAGAATTTTTTTTTCGATTTCAAAAAAGACGTTACAGTGAACCTCTGAAATAGTAAAATAAAATTAATAAACTTTATGGATTACAACTGGGGTTGCCAAATGTTGGTAAAACTAAATTAAAATAGAACTTTAAATTAATACTGGGAAAATTCAATGATACTTCTATCTTAAGTTCCTGCTGTGTATTATACACACTGGCTTCAAAGGTACAGCTTTAACTTAATAACTCAACTTTCTCTGTTTTCTTTTCTATTTCCCTTCTGCTAACATAACTAATGCCTTAGCTTTTCTTCTTCCAAAAAATGAAGCATTACTTTCAACTTCTATTCAAAACTCTAACATCAATAAATAAACCAACTTTATTGACTAACATTTTCTGGTTGTACCTAAAGTAATGAGAGCACTTACTAAGGGTAAGAAAAGCTTGTCTTACCCTGAACGCACTCTTCAGTGAAATGCAGCTGTACAGTGTGATATACAACCTGACCTCAATGCAAAAAGATGGGGAAGACAATGTTCCTGTTATTCTGCACATATGATAAGGTTATGGATGACCCCTGAAGGCCTGTGTATGTAGGATCAGGACCCTCCTACTCTTCCCATACAGATTTATAGTCAACCACTGTTTACTTGTTCGAGCAATTATGATGTCATAATAAAATATGTGAAAATTGCTTGATAAAAGAGAAGATACACATCTTTCAGATAAGCAGATTCTAGTGCAGAGACAACAAAATGTATTTAAGTGTTACACAGATCAAACAAGTCCAAAGTCCTGCTTCGGTGTTCATTTCTGTGGTATCTTCTGAGCTTGTAGACACTGACCTCAGCTCTCACACCAGTATTATTCAGTCTTCTATTTGAGTGTCAGCAAATAAGAAATGTGCCTGGAAATTATGATTTAGTAAAAATAGAGAAAACCTTGACCCCTGAAGCTTTGGAGGGAGCACATTAAGTTAAAAATATAATTATCAATTGTAATAAAGGCTAAGAAAAAGAGGTGTACAGTGTCATGGTGGTTTTGAAAGACCTTCTTAAAGAAAATGTTTATGATGAGGTTAAATAAATGAATATGGTGGAAATAACTTATAATTTAAAACCTCCCAATTAGAAGGGTTTTTGGCAAGGATGAGGAAATGGAAAATGACTTTGGAATAAACAAGCAAGGAACAATGGGCTGTTACTCACTGCTGACCCCTAGGTGTTAAATATTCCCAGCATCATGAGAAAGTGAAGAATAGTTTTTCAGAGTGAAGGCAATAGAGACTCGTATTCTTTTTGTGTGTGTATTTTTTTGTTTTGTTTCCTTTTTTGAGACTTGTATTCTTAAAGAAAAATTTTTAGTCTTTGAATGGGTCAGGAAGGACGAAGAATGAAGAATGAATGTATTCGTAAGCCAGCTAAGATACCTGAGCCTAACGACGCATAGAACTTTTCAGTGCTTTTGTCTAGTGATAAAGCAGGTGAGTCATTTCTGTACTCTCTCATTTTAATCTCTGTAGATGGATGTATAATCCTCAGGTTCCTAGAAAATGATCGAATGGCTTATTCCTCTCAGTTTAATCTTTTTCCTTGGGATTCGTGCATCCCACTAACGACCCGAATCTATGGAATGCTAACATTGTTCCAATGTCAGCATCATTCCTAATTCTTCTGCAAGTAACTATATGATTCAGTCAAAATATTCAAGATGGACATTAAGCATGTTAACCTACTAAGGCCACGTAGAACTTGGTCATCAATGTCAATGAACATTAGGCTCTTTGAAAGCAGGCATGGAACATATATTAAGCTCCCATAAATGATTATAGAAATGCTGCATATCTAATATATGATATGCATCTGTGCTTTTCCACAGTAGAACAAAAAGTTCCATGGAAGCCATATTTTTATGCCTCTTAGAGAACTGTAGCATTTTTTTCATGGTCAGCAGCTTCAACTCTGTCCACTTCATGCCTGTGTCCATGACAAACATTCAGATTATCCGAGGATATTTAGATAAGGATTGTCTACATTTCTCTACATTTCTGGGGTCAGACATTTTTAGCCGGGTCATTTTTTAGTAGGTATGACAATATGAAAGTAATTATAGAACTACTTCAGGCCAAAGGAACTAGCTGATAAATTGGGGAATACAATGAAATTTTATGCAGTAAGATTATTTTACTGAAAATAATTTCTCATGACTAGCATAATATAGTTTGTCTTGTAATATTCCTTAAACTAAACTTCACAGCAATTATAAATATGAATATATTGCATTTTGTGACTTCTTTGAGTAATCTTTTGACTCATTTAGTGGAAAAATATTTATCCATCTTCAATTAAGGTAATGCCAAAAATGAAAAATTATATTTTCTTCAAATTAAAAAGAATAGTTTTGACTAATTAATACTGTGCTAAATATCATTCATGGTTCTTTAAAAAGAAAGTAGACCCTGACAATGTGAGGTATTTTAAAATCTATTTTGAATATTATACGTTCCTTGTCCTATGTCAGACAGTATTCCCAATTGTTCTCCAAATCGAACCAAAAAATGCATTTACAAACTCAGCAGCCTCTTTGAAATTATTTTTATTGAGGAAGTAAAATTGAATCAGTATCTTTGATCATTCCACGGTGTCCTGATTGGAATGGTAGGGGATTGGAAAGAAAGGACAGTTTATCCACTCTGCTAAACTAATACAAGTTATGAGCTGTCCCTTGCCCCTGGCATTTATCTTAAGTGCATATCTAGAACTTTTCAAAAAGTTGTATATTGACAAATCAAAATTCAAAGAAATGTTTGATGTCCTTACAGATATATTTGTGTTTTTTTATATTATTATTATTATTCTGAAGTCTCAGGCTCCAGGAAGCAGCTCTGATGGCATCTCTCTAGACATTAAATTATGAAAAATGATCCATGTCAGTTCAAGAGCAACCGCTAAATAAAGAGAGTATTTCTAATACAAATCCAGAAATTTAATCAGAGAAAGAAATATATTGACACTGCTAATAGCAAGACATTTTTTCACTCTGGACTTGTTTCTGTCACAAATGCTTGACATTTGCACTTCCAATATAATCTAGTATATTTGCTTACTTTAGACACGTGAGTGTACATATTCTTCCAGGTTTCTGTTATCCGTCATCAAAATAAGTGTGAGTTTAAAAGTTTCAGTGAATCCTCTTTCCTTCACCACCATCCATTAAATATGTCCTTAATGTTGTTTATCTCAAGTAGAAATAGAATAAACATTTTAACATGAAAAGAAGAAGAACTATCAACCAGGGACAGACCCAAATATGATGTATCTAGTCACAATTACTAAGTAAAACTTAAATCAGAATTTAGGTGTTCAAGTAGTTTTGATGGATTCCATACAAAAATCTAGTTCTGCAAAATGACATTGGCCAGATATAATTTTTTCTGTGGATAATTATTAGGCTATACCCTCTTTACAATATGTTTTTATTTCATTAGCATTTCAGAAGAGTCAAAACACGTTATAATGATCTTATTGATGAAAACTTGCCTAACTACCCAATTCTTATGTTAGAAGTCATTAATAATTGGATTATAAGACCATTGAAGACTATTTTATTAATACAATTATATAGCACGTTGGTAAAAGATACAAATAATTCTATAAATGGTCTACCTATCTATCTACCGAACTTACATGTATAATAGTGTTTAAATCACATCTTGGGGAAGTTACTGCACAGTTATAAGGCCCTAATTTGGGAATGTTTAAAAATGAAGAAATAGAACTAAGTAACTAGGAATTTCTTCAGCAAATACATGGAAACAGAATTGGAGTCTGGCATCATTTTGAGAGTTGTATCCATTTTGATACATTAGTACCCATCCTTTTACTAAATTAATCCACATTTTAGGACTATAATTCAAAGTTCTGTCAGAAATCTTGCAAGCCTAATATTCCATGTTCCCAAATGCATTACTCTTCTCTACACACCATCTGCACTTTTGTCTAGGGTGAATTCCTCAAGGAAAATGTAAGCACCGTGGATAAAAGATAGTCTACAAAACCAGTATAAAGCTCAACTTGGAGCAGTTTGGCAAAGTTGCAAATAGATGGGAAGCCAAAGCAAGAAATGGGATTTGTTGACTTCCTGAAAACAGAAATGAGGAGGTGAGGCTTATATCTATTAAAAAAATTGCATAGCCTTTGAGGCAAAGGCATTGCAGACTTTGCAAATTATAGCTAGAAAATAGTAAGGTGACATTCTTAAAGCTGCACATGAACAGTAATATAATTGACAGGAATTCTATGGACACAACTTAATGTTTTTGTAAAAAAGGGAAATGCTGATAAATGGGATCAAGAGCTACTCTTATGTTAGAAAGAATATCTTTCATTGATTATTCAGTCATGTATGGCATAGAGCGAGTACTGCAATTATAACACTGGAATTAAATATTTAATCACACAACTAATAAAAATTCAAGAGTAATTTTATTTGGTTTTACATTTTTTTCTATTTATATTTAGCCACAGTGTTCCAAGAATATAAGAATAAAAGTTGCTTGATAACTGGCAAATTAATTTTATAAAGATCATTTCTCAATGGCTTGTTTAAAAACAACCCTAAGATTCCTTTAGCCTTCCTTTCTGATAAAGACTTGACCCGTGATACAAAATATAAATTCAGGTAAATAATTTCACTTCTTCATAAAGGGTAATATTCAGCTATAAAGTTGTAATAATATATTGCTTTCTTGGAATGCTGTATCAAATTAAACTAAATATTGAATTTTATTAATTTTGGAAATGTCTGTATTGCTTTGTTTCTATGAGCCAAATTCCAAAACTACATTCAGCCAAACTGTTTGAAATCTACATAGTTGAACAGCATTGTCCTTCATTTAACACAACAGTGAGTTCAAATTATACAAAATCACTTAAAATATTTTCTACAGCTATGACTTTAAGGACCAAGCTATTTACTATATTATTACTTGGTTTCAGATGCAGTGTAGCTTTTACTCACTGTCTAAGGTTGCTCTCCTTTGTGTGTTTGCTGGATTTTGTGTCGACCCTTGGTGTCTCCCAGAGGATCAGAGAGGCAAAGGTCAGAAGCTGAGTGGTTTCCTACACTTACCATTTCCTCCACTTTGATCATTTTGGTATTGTTGGTTTTATCGCAGTCAGTTGAAAATCTATATAAATGAGCTTTCCTCTTTAACTGCCCTTTCCTTTCTACAGCAAGAATAACTTTCCCCCATATTTCAAAGGAAATGTTAGAGTGTATATGACTGCTTGTGTAATAAAAAATGTCAAAATACACATTTCTCAAATTAGTTTCATATTCCACAACCGCCCATCTCTGTTTTAATGGCTATTTGGCTGTCTGGAATCAGTATCTCAGCCCATTTGAAACTGTTTAGTCCTTGGTAAAATTGCTCTGCTGTTCTTTTTCAAATAGTTAAAATGGAGCAATCATTGTCAAGGTGATCTTGAGTTTCTGAAAGAGAAAAAATTGACTACAGTTATACTTTCTGAAAAGCTACAGAAAAGTAATACATACATTCAGAAGTGTCAAACATGGCTTCTCCATGACAGGAGCATAAAATTTCTCCTATGACTTTAAAAAATCCTTCTTATTTTAATATTGAAAAGAATTAGGATCCTCATTTTTCAACTTTAAAATTATATTTGCTTCTAAATAGCATGATGAGGGAATACATTGATACAGACAGAAAGGGTAATTATCCACAACGATCAAGTGATGCTACAATGTATTTTTTTCCCATAAATACTTCTTTAAATGATCTGGATATTCTAAATTTTATTGTGTAATGATTTGCTACAAATTCATTTCAATGAATTTGTGATGCAAGGAAATAGGAATGCATTGCATAATATCCTAATTTTATTGACACATTAGTATCAATTACATGTTCTCTTTATTTCTACTCACTAGTTAAGTTGTACAAAAAATTCAGACTAGCATTTAAACTAATTGCATTGATAATATAAGGGTAATTTCAGAATAATAATTTTTTTTTGGCATAACAAACATCTAGAAATTGACTAGACCATGAAATAGGATGTATCTGAGAAGGTAAGAGAAATATGATGAATGGACCATGTAATAAGTACTAAGAAGGAGAATAATGAATATCAAAAATACTTTTATCAATTTAACAAATTTGCTGAGAGTTTGTTTTGAGACTTTAAACTGGAAGAAGAATGACATTTTTTTCCTACGTGCAAATGCTGACTTGCTGTAACTATCCCAAAAGCTTTGTTGCAATGAGTTTTAAGGTTAAGTTAGAGAAGCTCAGCGAATTATTTACTTATCCACAGTGGGCTCAGGAAGGAATTGTTATAGCAGGCTAATGAATATTTGGCAATTTTCCTTATTATCTATCTTATTTGCCTTTATGCTTTTTCTCTCATTTTTTTTGCTCTCAAATATAATTTATTTTTTCTAATGACAGTGTATTATACCTCAGTTTTTTTAAGATTACAGATTATGCCAACACTTTTACATTTCTCTAAACCTCTAAACTATTATTAATTAATCTATCAAATTTGCTAACTATAATCTGTGGCACTTTTTTTTTTTTTTAGAGACAGTCTTACTTTGTGCCCATCGATAGAGTGCCATGGTGTCACACAGCTCACAACAACCTCCAACTCTTGGGCTTAGGTGATTCTTTTGCCTCAGCTTCCCAAGTAACTGGGACTTCAGGCACCCACCTCAATGCCCGGCTATTTTTTGTTGCAGTTTGGCCGGGACAGGGTTTGAACCTACTACCCTCAATATATGGGGCCAGCGCCCTACCCACTAAGCCACAGGCTCTGCCCTTGTGGCACTTTTTTAAAACCAAGTATCATAAAATATTTCTCAAGGCCGTACCAGGACTTTTAACTCATTCATTACATATTTAAATTGGAAGGGAATGTATTTATTTCTTTTCAAATTAAAGAACGTTTTTCCCATGTATTTCAAACTGTCACATATTTAAATTAATGAAGGATGAAGAATAGAAAAGTCCATTTGATCTTTAAGTCCATTGGACTTAGTGGAAAAGTCCAATGTGTGCCTAAAAGGTTATTTGATCCTACCTTCTCACTTAGAAACTTGTGTAATTTAGTCCTAGAATGTTTGGGATTTAATTTGAGATGTAATATATAGTTAATAGCATGGTAAATTTGGAGTCAAATTTACAGAGGAAATTTTTTCAAACCTTTTCAAGAGTGTGGGTTTTCATAGACCTACTACACATTTCCCGTGACTTTCTTTGACATAACATGAGATCTCCTGCTTTCGTGATTTTACACAGTAACAGATTGGTTATAGAGTGTCAGTGCCTCCAAGCATGTAAACTAGACTTAGGAATGAAAACGAGAATATAGGCTTTCTTGGATGGAACCTAATCAGCTATTATGATAGGGTATCACCCAGAATTCTGAACATGGGTAACTACATAGGCTTGTTCTAGATTTCGTTTAAGTGATGTTGGGCACAAGTCCTCGGTAAATCACTGTACAGAGTCACAGAGACCTGGAATTAAATTTGTTTCCACGTATCAGTGGATATTTGACTACCTGTGAGATTCAGTCCCCTCGGGGATGCATATTTTGTTTTAGGTGAAGGTATCTTATAAGTGGTCTTAGCTAATTGATATGTACTGGTTCCATTCTCATCAAAAATCCCAAACCAATATTTCAAGATCTGAAAGATTTTGTATATTTTGTTTTAGGTGAAGGTATCTTATAAGTGGTCTTAGCTGATTGATATGTACTGGTTCCATTTTCATCAAAAATCCCAAACCAATATTTCAAGATCTGAAATTATATATCTACATCTAATTATATATCTTGAAGAAATCTCTTCTATGATATTCATTTGGTTTTCATTTTTCTACCCAGGAATTTCATACTCTTAGCAAAGGTTATCAATGTTGACTAGAGTCAGCTTTCTTAGGAAACAGTTACAATTGGACATATGTGACAATTCATACAGGAAACTGGATTTATTATTTTTGTTGGTGTAGCAGTGAGTCCTGGAGAAATGGATCAAAATAAAAATAATTAGAGGTTTTAAATTTGAGAGATAATTATAGTCATAGATGTGTCTCAAATAAATAATTCCCTTGCCGAAAAGGTTATTTTGGGTGATGTTTGGGTTAAGTATAGGAAGAGAATAAATTACTGGCCGTATTTATAAACCTTATTAATTATTACACAACTTTCATAGGTCAGGTTTCTGCCAACTCGAAACAGTAGATTGTCTGAAGATAACATATGGGTAGTGAATATTAAAACTATTTTCTGGCATATCTCAGTTATGTGATGTTGCTCTCACCAGGCCAACATGGCTCACACTTGCTTGGTACCCCAGATACAGTAAGGCAAGGGCTAATCATTGTAGGAAGATAAAATCAAGATGCATGCCTCAGATCCTATGTTCATACACCAAATAGAAGATAGAGAAAAAAAGAATTAAAGGCTTTAACAGTATTGGAAGTTATTAATATATCCAATATGGATCTGAAAAAATGATTCTACATCTCCCAACAAGGTGATAGGCATTCTATGTAAATAGCTAAATACATATATGTTTTTTTCAGAGCAAATTTAGTCCTAATTGGTATAAGCAAAACCAATGTTGTATATTGGATGCAATGAGGCGCTGGTAGTTTTAAAAATATGGAAATCATTTGACTTGTCTTTTTTTTACAAAGAGGATTGTCTTCATTGGAGAATAAATTATGCCATATGTTAACAGTTACGTGGAAGACTGACCTTGAGTTTGAAGTGTCCTGATGAGAAAGTAGCTTTCAGGCTCCAAATAATTGGAGTCAACTTTACTTTTGCATAGAGGTACACCCCACAGACAGGAAAGCCTAATAAATTCTGGTGATAGCTCTAAAAGAGGATGTCCAAGAACCGATATATACAAAAGTAGTATATTTTTTCAGAGCCCTCATGGTAACTATTAGGAAATGTTTTATAGAAGAGAATGTGTATACGATTGCTCTGAAACTTAGTGGAAAAGTCCAATGTGTGTGTTTAAGGCAAAGGAAGAAAAAATCAGGAAGTATATACTATAAAGCAATGACACGTCATCTTCACCTCCGATATATTTTCAAGGTTTGAATGGGCCATTTTAACATTTTGAACAAAGGGATGATACAATTATATATGTATGATGATTAAGATGTATTTACCTGAGAGTATAAATAGGTTGTGAGGATATAAGAATAGCTAAGAAAGCAGGAGAGTACTGAGAGGACTCTGAATTAAAATACTGGAATAGATGTAGATAGGAATAAATGCAATAGAAATGTATGGGACAAAATTGTCAACTTAATTTTATGAGATAAAATTATCAACTTAATTGTTCTTCTTAGAACAAGAAAAAACATGGAAAATGCCTTCCTCTTTTTTATTTTTTTAATTTATTATTGGGATTCATTGAGGGTGCAAAAAACCAAGTTACATTGATTGCATTTGTTATTATGTACATAATAATTATACTTTTTAATGAGATTAGTAAGAAATAATTATAAATATTCTGATTTACATGATTTTCAGTAGTGCTAGTAGTTGTTTAATCTTTGTTCAAAGACAAATAACTAAGAATTTCATAAAACTAGGTACATTCTCCATCATAAATAACATGATAAAGATATAGAGATCCTTACCTTTGGGAATATATAAGAATTGCTTTTAAGTACTCTATGGATACACTCTGAGTCACATGGTGTACTTTACATTTATTAAGGCCTAGTGGCCAGGTCCATGAACTCTGTTAATGAGAATTCTTTATGAGTGACCTAAATTCCTCCTTCTAGGCATTTTTGCTTTCTCCAAATATTTACTATTATACAAACTGTTTACCACTGTATGAATTTTCTAGTAAACCACTTAATAGGTATAAAAATGCTCAAGGAAAATAAAAAAATTACTTCTAATTCATTTTAGTCCTATTAATACACCTTGCCAGTCACCTTACTAAAATATACTCTTTAACAATAATTTTGTATTTAATAGGAATTTCAAAGAAAACTGTTACTTAATAAGGTTTGTGCAATTTTTATCATTATTTTATTAAAAACGAAAATCAACCAAGCATAAAAGTAAACCATATTCATTTTTATTGCATGATTTTCCGATGGGTAGAGATAGAATTAATAAGACAAATAAGGTGTAGGATTACCGCTTATCAGTTCAACAAGTCAAGTGAATACATCCATTATCACATCTCGCTTGACATCATACCTGTAATATCAGAAGCGGAAGACCTGATGATAAGCAAAGGCTCTGAGACTTACAAGCTGGGGACACTCTTCAGAAATGTGCCTATCATTCACCACTTCTTTCCAGCATTAAATAGCAGGATATGGTAGAGATATGCCAACACAAATTTTGTAAACAATTTTATTTCATGGCACTTGCCAATATCACTATGATATAATCTTCTGTGATCTTGTAGCAAGGCCTGATAAAAGCTTGTAAATACTTCTCACAATGATCATTGTTATAAGGCTCAGCACCTGTAGCTCAGTGGTTAGGGTGCCAGCAACATATACCAGGGGTGGAAAGTTCAAACCTGACCAGGCCAGCTAAACAACGATGACAACTACAACAAAAATAAAATAGATGGGCAGTGTGGCGGGTGCCTGTAATTCCAGCTGTTTGGAAGGCTGAGGCAAGAAAACCGCTTAAGCTGAAGAGTTTGAGGTTGCTGTGAGCTGTGACACCACGACACTCTACCAAGCAAGGGGCAACATAGTGAGAGTCTATCTCCAAAAAAAAAAAAAACAATCATGGTTATGACCGAAGACCTACAACACTGAAAAATGAAATTCTGTGCCATCAAAATGATAGTGAAGTGACAAAACTCATATCTAAATGATTAATTCATGGTCAATAAAATTCACAAAACAGGTTCTGAGTTGTAATTTTTGAAAGGGAAAGCCTATTATAGAAGTTGAAATTTTTATTGTTCAGGTTATCTCTGATTTTAGTATACTGTAAAGGACTTGACTTTGCATCAATGATGAAAACTTTGAGAAAGTCAGGGAATAAGGAAATGGGTGAAGAGGAACTCCAAATCACTGAGTAGAAGGTAACTCACCCCAACACGCTGTCGCCCGCTACGTGCCCATCTAAAGCATTCTAGTTTTAGGGCAACAGAACTTCCTGTCTGACCTGAAAAGTTTGGGATCAATATCAGTAACTTTCTTTTTTCCATTGAAAGGCAGTATATTTCAGCCTGAGTAAGAGTGAGACCCATCTCTACTAAAAATAGAAAAACTAGCTGGGTGTTGTGGCATATGCCAGTAGTCCCAACTTCTTGGAATGCTGACACAAGAGAATATCTTGAGCTCAAGACTTTGAAGTTGCTGTGAGCTGTGACATGCCACACTACTCTATCCAGAGTGAAACTCTGTGTATAATATAAGGTTTGTTGTTAGGAGAAGACAGAAAAATATATAAACAATTACAACTAATTGTCCCACATTTCAGTTGACAAAGTGCTGAAAGAACAGAATTAAATTAATTTAAGCCGAGTATACTGACCAAGCATGTAATCCTAGCACTCTGGAGGCCGAGGTAGGTAGATTGCTTGAGCTCAGGAGTTCAATACCAGCCTGAGAAAAAGCGAGACCCTGACTCTACAAAAAAAAAAAAAAAAAAAAAAATTAGCTGAGCATTGTGGTACATGCCTGTAGTCTCAGCAACTGCGGAGGCTGAAGCAAGAGAAATGCCCAAGGCTGAGTTTGTGCTTGCTGTGAGGCATAATACCACAGTACTCTACTCAGGATGACAGTGAGAATCTGTTTCAAAAAAAAAAAATTACTTTAAGAAATGTACATGAGAGTGCTCTGGTGGCAGGAGGATATCTTGGTAGTGTAAAGAAAAAGATACTAAATGTAGAACACCAATTAAAAGGAGAGTGTGTCTACCCCTTCACTATCCTGCCAAAACCTTTGTCAAAATTATGGGATTATATCTCAGTATCATTGGTACAGATATGAACAATACACACTAGATCAAAGAAGTCACAATAAGAGCACATCATCTCATAGTGCAACCTGATCTTTAACCCCAACACAGTCTATTTTCAGAAAATTTTTAAGAATTAGAACTCTTGTGAACTTCTTACCTCACTGAGTAGGTATGAAGATTCAATAGAACAGCAGAAATGAATGAGTATGAACTTCTGTATCCAGGAAACTTATCTACTGATATTAACGCCAGGGATTAAAAACACTCTTATTAATCTAATGACCAAAGTTCAAGAGGCAATTGTGACATCCCAAATAATATGCTGCTTTAGCTACAATCTTAAAACCTGGTAAACTTATTCAATGAAGGTCCTAATCTACTTCTTCTCTAAGGAGGCAGATATTTTAGACCAGATTCAACATGGTAACGATCAGAATTTTCTAAGATGCTTAAAAATCATTTTGCTATACTGCTTATAACCAAATTAGGTAGTTAGGTACAATACATAAAAATACTTTAACACATTTTTGACTATATCTAAAACAATGATGAATACATTTGGCCTTGAGTGATAGAACCAAGTTTGGGAAGAAAAGGCATATTTAATGTTTCTGCACTCTAGAATAGGGATTCTCAACCTGTGGGTCGCAACCCTTTTATAACAATGAAAATACATCCTGCATATCAGATATTTACATTATGATTCATAAAAACAGAAAAAATTGCAGTTATAAAGTAGCAACAAATAATTTTATGGTTGGGGGTCACCACAATATGAGGAACTATATTAAAGGGTCGTGGCATTAGGAAGGTATATTTGTCTATAAACTTCAGGATATAGGAGTCATGATTTGAGGAGATTTAGACACTTCTGGATCACTATTGGTAATATGATCCTTCAGGAAAAATAGACCATAGATTCTAACAAAGATTTGAAATCTATGCTTGCACCACAATGCTTTGTAATTGGGTAAATATCACCACAATGCTTTGTAATTGGGTAAACATTTTAGTTTGTTTAACAGCATGTAAATTTCAATGCCTCTTTTACTCATATACTTAGCCAAGTATATGTATAAAAGAAAAAAAAAAGGCTAATTTTGACCCTCTCTCAGTGTGTCAAGTAATAATTGAATTCAAATTTATCACATGCAATTTTTTATTCAACTTCTTTTATACAAATAATTTGACAATGAGTCTATTGTTATAACTTGGAAAAGACAGAATTCCCGCTCCACCCAAGTTCTACACAATCTTGAATTTAAATGCTTTGAACTAGGCTGGTCCCTTCCAGCACTTTTGGAATGGAGATGTTAGCTAATATACTATTAAATGTTGATGTCAGACAATATGTAAAAGTGCAGATTATTTAAAAGTCTTCATTCTATGCTGAATATTATTACCTTCAAGACAAAGGAAATCTAGTGAGGCTTATATTAAGAAATATGGCAGTGTTATCTGTATTATTAAGTATAACTTCAAATAAAAGATTGAAGTCATTTTTTAATGTGTCTAACCCTCTCCAATATTCTTAATTACACAGGATTCTAGTTTCAATAAACACTATAAAATATAACAGTAAGTAAGGGGCCAAACTCCCTTTGACCTTCATCCAAATATATGGTAGAAAGTATTTTGATATGCCTTTTGGGATAATTTTGTCCTATGCTCTAGCTTACCGGCCTTTATGACACTTGGAAATTGACACGTGACTATTTCTTAAACTACAACAAAGAAAATCTATTTAGTAGGATCCTGGTGTACCAGCTAATTATTAGCAAACAGTGTGAAGCACACTCTTCTAGGTTGATTTATGTTTTCTTTTGACTTTTATGTTTTGGATGGGCAAGTGTTTGTCTTCTTGGAAGGAGAATCCGTAGGACTGTAATTATTGCTGTAGCATTAGTCACCAGATCAGATTTCGTAATTGATGTCATCCCCATTGGACCTTGGAAACAGCAAAGTTGAAGTTCTAAGGTGAGTTTTAAGTAAAATGAAATTAATTTGAAAAATGCCCTTAAGCTATGCTAATCTCTCCACTATACCAGCCATTTGGCTATGCAGGTAATTGATCTGCATGAGCTAATTCTCAGATGTAGGATACAAGACCCATGGGTCTGAGTTTGTTCAATGTTATGTTTCCAAGAAATAAAAATATGTTGATGAGAGAGTAGCACAGCAGCAATGTGAATGTGGCAACAATATACAGGACAGGCACTAAATTGTGTTCCCCATTTCAGAGTCCAAAACATATTTGATTTGCATGAGAGAATAATCAACAGCTAGTTGCAGGACTAATAGGGAAATTGTATTCTGAAGAAGCTGACAACATGAAGGCACAGAAACAGAAAGATGGAGAAAATGTCTGAAGCAATAATAAACAGAAACAAATTTAGGGTAGAGGAGCAATACTGTCAGTCAGTACAGGGCTTCGTGAGTTGGAGAAGTGGTTACCTGGTTTAGATATCTGGGTTTCAATTTTGTAACTTACTTTCAATAATGCAGCCAACACTTTCCTGTGGAACAGTTTATTCTCAAAATTTCATGCCCATATAAATATCCTCAGAATGTTGCTAAATTGCAGATTTTGATTATGGAGCTCTGGAACAGCTCCTGGGTGTTGCATTTCTTACAAATGGTCCTTATCGTGGTGGTGCTGCTGGCATGTGGATGAAGAGTTTGGGCGAAAGACTAGGCCATGAGCCACACTATGGAGAAAAGGCAGAATGAGGAGGCTAGTTGAATCTTTCCTGAGTCTTACCCTTGGTGGCCAAGGACTGATATTACTCTGCCGGTATGAAACTCAGATATATACTACGTTACTTATCCAAAAGATTTGAGTTAGTTGAGAAAAATATATAATGTGGATTTTAAAAACCTTTTATTAATTTTCAAGAATATCCATTTGATTCAAATAAGGCTCCAAATAGGGTGGCACCTGTGGCTCAAGGAATAGGGTGACGGCCCCATATCCCAGGGTGGGAGATGTTGTTCAAACCCGGCCCCTGTCAAAAAATAAAAAATAAATAAAGCTCCAAATAAATGTTGCTTCTTTGATTAAATCATTAGTGTGAATCCTTTGTCTAAAAGGAAAATATGTTTGTTCATGGGTGGATTGCATTAAATAAAGACCTTAATACTAAGGCAATTGCTGCATTTTTAAACAATTGTAACTTACTCATTAGTTTGAATTAATATAATGCCACTTTAGCATTGTGGTTTCATTTTTATATTTGTTATAGCTACTTATCACAGTTTTATTTATCACCAATTTAATACATTTTTAAATATACTTTATTATTAGTTAAGACAAATTAGCTAGCAAGACTAATTGTACATGGAAGTAGTATAATACATAATCTTGTTTTTCAAAATATCTGTGTTATTGAACAGATATTAATTTGAACAGATTAAATGAACAGTCTATACATAGTGTTCATTTAAAAAAATGAGCTGGGATTTTTTATTTTTATTTTTTGTTTGTTTGTTTTTCTAAAAGAGAGTCTTATTTCCCATGAAGGGGCCTCAACCTGCAGTGGTAATTCTGATGGACCATACTCTGGCCATAGCTAGAAACACGTATTTTAAGGTAGTTATGAAAATGAACAGGATTTTACAAAGAGTAAGGTAGCTGGAGATATATATATATATAAATATATATGTATGTATGTATTTAAACAAAGTATAGGAGAAGTCTGAAATATTTACAAAGAGAAAATGTCCATGTATAATTGTGCTTCACACTTCCCATCTTGTCATGACTGGAGACTTTGTTTTAAAGCTTTCTTCCTTGGTTCTCTTGGCCAACAGGGGTCCATTCAGTTAGCAGAGGCTTAGCATTTAATTAAAGGCTCCCTTTTTAGTCAAAATATGCCAGAGAGAGCAGTGATAGTAAACTTTATTTTGTCTCAATCCTGCCAGAATGGTCTGGTCATTTAAAACTGATCCATCCAGTGGTGCTCAACCTTCTTAATGCTGCAACCCTTTAATACAGTTCCTCATGTTGTTGTGACCTCCGCTCATAAAATTATTTTCATTGCTACTTCATAACTGTAATTTTGCTACTCTTATGAATCGTAATGTAAATTTCTGATATGCAGGATGTGTTTTCTGATGGTCTGAGGGGTCGCAACCCATAGACTGAGAACCGTTGATTAAGCTTTCAATGGAAACCCTTTGGCCAAGAGGAGAGGTTTAGAGTTATAAAGGCTTATAGTCATTTAAACACTCTGGGCCAGATGAGAACAGGGGAGGATAGTCACACATTAATCCCTAAGACCTTCTAAGCAATATAATTGGAAACTAAAACGAAAGACAAGATTATGAAATTAATTTCTTGGGAAGTATCCAGCTCCCATAGTTTTAGTTTTAGTTACAGACTTGTGCAATTAGCTATATAAATATAAGCATTTGTTAAGACTGGATGAGTAAAGGTAGACAGAGATTTTTGTGTCTGTGTCTTTTTTAAACTTGGAGAGGCTGAACTAATTTTATTCCTCAAACTGGCCCTTAAAATCTCATGTACCTCCCTCTTACATGAAAGTCTGTGAGACTAGAGCAAGAAAGGCTGCCTGTGTGGTACCAGAGCATTGGCAATGACAAATAAATCAGGTTCAATGACATTTCACATGAGGAGCAGTTGCAGGCTTCATTGAAGCATTTTTTGTTTTCAGGATGTAAAGATTTTGGTTTTGTCAGAAGTAAAATACGAGATACATAACATTAACAATTTGGCAATTAAAAGAGAATTTGGGAAAAGAATGGAAAGTGAGGAGAAAGCAACTTATTCCATTGTAGAGTCAACTAAAACATCATGAAGAAAATTATAACCAGTTTTTGCTTTCTTATCCTTCCTTCCTTCCTTTTACTTTACTATTTTTCTTTTTTGATATGTGTATTTGTGTATGTATTTAGTCAGGAAATAACCTAGGGCTTAGTCTGAACTTTGAACAAATGATAAAACTTAAAAACAAAAGGACAAGGCTGGGATTTAATAATGTTTTCTTTTTGAGAAATATTTCTTCCTCTCCAATTTTCCATTGTGTAGAAAACAAAACAAAAGTAGGACAAATTTATTGGCAATATAATCTTTAGTCTTATTATAATCAGCTTAAGTATGTAAAGTAAAAGCAGTAAGAATAATCATTGACCATAGGCTTCTCTTTTTTAATTCAGTTTCCTGGGTATTCTTTTTTTTTTTTTTCATAAGGAATTTTAGGTCAGACTTAAAGCTTCTCAAGCTAACCCAAGGATTTGCCTGCCTGCGAATACCTGTGTGAGATGAGTAAATTTCTCTGTTCTTGAGCTCCTAAAGTAACTCAGGGTTCTTGGACCTGTCAGAAAGTGACATATTTCACTTCCCACAGATCAGGAAATGTTGCAGATGAGGCATTAGGCCAGTTTTTTCCAGAGAGATTTTTATTGGCTTTATAAAGTCAACCTAAATCCTCAGAACACGCTGGGCATATCCAAAAATGTGCTGTTCTAATCAAAGCCTTAGTAAAGTAACCAGTATTTCTAATTTTACCCTGTATATAAGAAAACAGATTCTTACTGAATTTATGCAAGTAATTACATTGTCAATATAAGAACATTTATAAATAGTTTCTATATTTTGGAAAAATAAGTTGGAAAAAAAAATTAATGTTTTTAATTGTTCACAAAATATATGTAGCACTTTACCAATATGTTACAAGTCATAAATGGCCCCCAAATAAAGTTTTCTTGTCTTCAGGGAAACAAAATATAAAAGAATTAGCAATGTTTTAAACAAAAAGTCATAAGCAATCAGTTTAGTCACATATAATAAATTTTTTTGCTTTAGATTGGGTTGGAAATCCTCATGAACATACCAGATTTTAAGTAGGTAGATATGAGCAGGGCAGATGAAGAAAATGGTTAGGCTACTTTGTATTGTTTTGGTTCAGGCTGACCTGGGCTCTTAGGTGAATGAGGTTGATTAAGACCTTGAAGGTGGGTTCACTGGGTTTTGAGAACACAGTTAATTAAGACACTGGGAGACTTCCAGAAAGCAACTGATATTCCTCAAAGTTGCCTATAAGACCCAAACCACGCATTCCATGAAGCTTAGGATGGGGCCCAGCTTGCAGTCCATCCAAATCATTAATAAACTTCCTTTTCCTTGCTAAAGCTTTACTTGCTCTTATCAATTATTGCACGACTTAGAGCCTCTCTTAACATTTTCAGAAATCTGTATTTAAAAGTACTTTTCAGACCTTTCCGTGGTTTTTCTTGTAGAAACAAATTGCATTGTAGCCAGATAAAAACTGCCTTTTGAGAAGAATTAAAGGAAAACACTACTTTCCTGTGAGTGATAAAAGTTTTAGAACAGCTATGGTTAAAGAAACAACAAAAATATTTGGTTATTTGGTGTCATACAACAATTTGACATCATAATCATATTTATTATTGATAATATATACGAAAACATATCAGAATTTTAGGAATTTCATATAAATTTGAACATTTTTTAATGACATATTTATATAAATTTAGCCAAAAATAAATTAAACACTTATTTTTTTTTGAGATAGAGTCTCACTCAGTTACCTTGGGGTTGAGTGTTGTGGCATCATAGCTCACTGCAACCTCAACTCTTGGGCTCAAGAAATGGATCCTCTTGCCCCAAACTCCTAAGTAGCTAGGACTACACACACCCACCACAACACCCGCTATTTTTAGAGATGGAGTCTCGTTCTTGCTCAGGCTGGCCTAAAACTCTTTATATCCTTTAAATTAAGCACTATTTTTTATTTAATAAAAGCTACATTTACTTATATTTTTATAATTTTTCTGCTAAAAACACATCCAAATTATATATATATAGGCATATAGAATTTTCTTATATCTAATACTTTTTATCACATCTATTAGTTATAAGGCTATCTCTCTGCAACCCCTATTTTCAATGAAAATCTACTGTTGAAGTAACTTTAACTGTTGAGCATCTCCAATTTTAATTAGTGCATTTATCTTTCTAGGCTGTATAAAAACAAGATGCCTCGAGTAATATAAACTTAATGTTTTTAGTATTTTAAGTTACAGATATCTTAGACATTTTATGATTGTCCTTTTTAATTTAACATAACTTCACTTTAAGATTCTAAATTACCGAGAATTTTGAAACCACACAGGAAGTCAAGTCCAGGAAGTATTAAAAATCTTTTTGAACCAGCAGTTTTCAAAGCTCACAATGCCTAGGAAAGATAGTATTTGACTGGTCTGACCAGGAATTTCAGGTGAAAATTTCCAAATTAAATTTTAGATGCTTCTATTTTATTTTACCAAAGATTTAAAAATTACCTTCATTTATTAAAGATTTCTAAAGTCACATGGACATGAAAGGTGTCCGGACATATTTGATTAGGATCTGTATATGTGTAAGGAAGTGAGGAGTAGAACTGATTTTACCTCTACACAACCAGTTCCTTACAACTAAGGATTTTTTATAAAGAGGTCCTTCCAGGGCGCATAACGTGCCTATAGTGTGAGCATTGTCAGAAAACTTTATGGACCAACTAAGTGTGACGAGGGCTCCTCTAAAGCTGGGACTGACAAGGACTTTCCCTCTGGGGTCTGAACTAGAGGGAACTGGGAAACTGGGATAGCCCCCTCCAAACCTCACATAGACATTCCCACTGGAGTTTAAGATGTAGAGAACCAGTGCCAGGAAGAAATGAAGGGAAGGAGTGGAGAGCAACAATTTTCTGAGGCCTTTGTCATACACTTGGGAGATCTTAGATACAGGGGCACTTACCTGAGTTTCTCTGCAAGATGGGGGAGACAGCTTGAGCTATCAGAGGTCTTAGGCCCCTGGCAGTGCCTGACTTGTGAACTAAAATAAATACTGACACTGCCCCCTCCCAGGGACTGACCGACCAGACACTCTCTTGGCCAAGAGGGTCCCTAAAACTGAGTTGCTCACCATGAGAATGGATGGCTTTCTCATCATGCCTCCTTCCCCTTCCCCTTTTTTTTGACTCACCAACAGGCTTAAGGGTATGCAAGGCCTACCTGCAGGTCTTCAGTATACCTAACAAACCACTGGAGTCTGTCAGACACTTGGTATCTAATTAATAGCCCTTTATCTTAAGCATTCCCTTTCACTGACTCCTGGTCTTTTAGATAGAGCCTAACTTTTAGCCAATTGCAGCTATAGAAAGAATCTTTAAACCAACCCATAACCTATAAGCTCCCCACTTGAAGGTGCTCCACCTTTTGGGGCCAAACCAAGGACTGTTTTCCATGTATTGATTTATGATCTCACCTGCAATCCCTGTCTGCCGGAAGTGTAGAAAACCAAACTGACACCCACCACTGTGAGTCCTCTTGTTCAAGGCTTCTTCAGAGGGGCGCTGGGTCACAGTCCTCAAATCTGGCTCAGAACAAACCTGCTAAAATTATTTCACAGACTATGGCGTCTCCGACCTCCTACCTCCAATCACTGGGGAAAGCAGGGCTCCTCCTGGGTCCGTTCATCATCGCCAATTTGTTAACTATAAGAAAATAAGGTTTATGTTTTTGAAAAAAGAGAACTTTTATTCTCATGAGGGGATCTTACCATACAGTGATCATTCTGTTAGTCTGGAAACATCACTACAGCCATAAGCCAGCAAAGTCTCTTCCAAGGGAATGACAAAGGGGAACAGCATTTTATACTGAATGTGGTGGCTAAGATACATATTTAACAAGAAATATGAAGAGTCATGGATATTTATGGAGAGAAACACAGGTATAAATGAACTGGGAACTCATTTTTAAGGCTTTTCTTCCGGGGTTCCCTTGCTGAGAGAGGCCCATCTAGTCAGTGGGGTCTTAGGGTTTTCTTCTCAGTTCACAATAGCAATAATTTTTCTTATATAAATTCAAATGACACTTTTTCCATATACACTTTCTTTTAAATATAAAGATTGATAGTACTAGTTAAGTTACTCTTCTCTCTAGGAAGTAAGACATGAATTAAATAATCCACAAGTGAATGCCCAGTGAGTATACTCTTAATCCTACATATTTTTTGTGTCCTATTTGTTTGTTAGGATTATATTCAATTCCATAAATTAGAGAAATATTAGAGAAACTGCTCATCTATTAAGATTACTACCCAGGCATCACACACTATGGTCTGGAGACACCTCAGTGAGGTGAGGTTAACGGTGCCCTTTAGAATTAGAATCATATGGAGGCAGTAGGTCCACAAGTACCACCCACAGTGTATAGAATCCCATGTATGTAGGGTCAGAGAGAATTCAGAATAATTATCATTCATTACTTTTGTGAAGGATTCAGGAAGGAATTTGTGCATCTGACCGGAACCTTTAAAATTAAATGATACATGTGAAAAAAAGTTTTGGTGCTGAGGAAAACAAAAGCAAAACCACACACATGTAGATGTACTGCAGAGAACATTTTAGACAAATGGCCTGGTGGGTCTAGAAGGAGAAATTTGGATGCACAACTGTACAGACAAACTCAGTTTGTCTTCTCAAAAGATGGTAACCAAGTTCTGTTCGGGTTACTAATGACGTGGTAAGTTAAAAAGGAGACCAGGTCTGAAGATTCCTGAGCAGACAAAGTTGGCTGGGCCTCACAAATGACCTGTGATTTGATGGATGTACAAACAGAAATGAAATGTAACTTGAGCTATTTCTTATGAATGCCTATCTGAAAGAAAAGCAAAACTTAAGCTCACCCAATCAGAAGTAGCAAGCAAACGTCTAAGTATATGACTGAGGACTGCCCAGAAGGACAGACAAAAAGCAACTATGGACCTGTGGCCAGCCAAATATCTTCTTTATATGACTTTGACACTTCCACTGTAAAAGGATGTCCCTACGCTTCCTCGGTGGAGCCATAAAAGCACTACTATTTTCAAGCTGCCTGATTCAAGAATTCTAGTTTGCTCAAATAAATCCTCCCAAATTTAATGAAGCCTCAGTTTACTACAATAATAAAGGTGAAGTGTGTTGACATTATTATGTTTTAACTATAGTTATTATTAAAATAATCTGAAATTTTCCATGAAATTATAGTATTCACAATCATATAAAATTGAAAGTATCAGAAAAAACTCAGTTTGAAGACTTACATGTCATACAATACAAACCTCATTGACTTGGTATACCATTTCAACTACAATATGAATATGAATATTATTATTTTAAGTGATAACATCAACAGATTGTTAAAAGATATAGAAATGCCAGCTGACTCTATTTCCTAAGTTATAGAAATGAACACGAAACTATGTTTTTTTGGTGACTCTGACTCTAATTATCTTCAGCTGACAGAAAGCATAGGGTGGATGATCTCTTTGGGGCAGGATCTAGTACAGAGGATGTCACGGGATCAGAGCCCACTGGATTCAAGGAACTGTGTAGTCTTTTAAATTTTCCTGTATGCTTAGAGCCTAATTACATCAATATACAAAAATAATCAAAAGGAGAAGTTGAATAAGGGTATAACATCAGAGACAGTATTGGAGATATTTAAAACATTAGAATATTGTGAGCTTTGAATATTTGAGAATAGATCCTGAAGAGCAAAGGAGAATTAACACATCTGGTGGAGGGGACAGCGAAGACTCAGGTGACAATTGGAAATCAGAGCACTTTCCTGGAGCAGAAATGATCGTACACAGCTTATTTTCATGCATTCTCTTCAGCATAGTAAGTAAACAACTTGACTTCATCTAATCCAGTAATTATCAACCAAGATTTCACATAAAAATTATCTGGGAAGACATTTAAGCTGTGTAAAGCACGAACCCTGTTGTAGACCAACTGAATCAAAATCTCAGAAAAGGACATTGTTATTTTTAAAATAGCTCTCCAGGTGATTCTCATAGACACCAAGATTAAAAACTATTGATTAAATTGATTTAAAAAGGGAACTAAACACTAAAATTCTCAGGAGTTGTGTCTAAGAAGTTAGTCATTATTAATGCATGTGATAAGATTTCCCTAATGTTTAATCTATGATTAAATGAAAGTAGTAAAATCTTTTCTGAAATCTATAAAAACTCCAATAATCAATTACAAAAGGAAAGTAATATCACTGAACACAGGTAGATGAATATGATAGAAAATTCAGAGCTAAAGAAAACAAAATATTCTATAAAATTATTTTAAAATGGTCAATTTCACTGGTATTCAGAGTAATGATTTTTTCATTTTGAGACACTCTCACTTTGTTGCCTTTGGTAAAGTGCTATGCATCATAGCTCGCAGCAACCTCAAACTCTTGGGCTCAAGTGATTCTCTTGCCTCAGCCTCCTGAGTAGCTGGGACTTAGACACCCACCAGTACACCCAGATATTTTTAGAGACGAGACTCTTGCTCTCTTTTAGAGATGAGACTTTTGCTCAGGCGGCTCTCAAACTCTTGAGAACACCTGCCTTGGCCTCCCAGAGTGCAAGGATTACATGAGTCACCGTGCTGGCTTCAGAGTAACGATTTTATTATTATTTTTTTCTATTAAATCATAACTCTGTACATTGATGCATTTATGGGGTTCAGTGTACTGATTTGATATAGAATGTGATATAGGATGTATTAAACTGATTAATACATCTATTACCTCGCTTACTCATCCATTGTGGTAAGACAGTTATACCCTTTTCTTAATAGCTTTGAAATGTACCATTGCATCATGCACATTAGGCGAGGTCCCCCAAATACCCCCCTGCCTCCTGCCTCTAGCCTCCCACATCCCCCATTCCCTCCTCTCTCTCCCCTCATGATTTTTAACATTAAAATATTTCACTTTCAGGGTGGCGCCTGTGGCTCAGCGAGTAGGGCGCTGACCCCATATACCGAGGGCTGCGGGTTCAAGCCCGGCCCCGGCCGAACTGCATCAAAAATTAGCCGGGCGCCGTGGCGGGCGCCTGTAGTCCCAGCTACTTGGGAGGCTGAGGCAAGAGAATCGCTTGAGCCCAAGAG
>CAUYON010060433.1:0-16798 GCA_963573935.1 Arctocebus calabarensis
TAAATTATGATGAGAACAAAAATCTTTGTGTTTCCAGCTTCAAGATTACAATCCCAAATGGTCAATGCACGTGCATCTCCAAGATTAAAATTCTTTCCACCATTAAAAAAAAATCATTTTACCATAAGGACATATGCACTAAAAAATAATAAAATTTAAAAATTTTAGCATTAAATAAATTTCAGCATAAAATACTGATATTGTAATTATATTTTGCTTTATAACTTAGTATGTAATTTAAAATATTTTAGAATGAAATATCTTCTTATATGTAAAATAATTTATTTTTTAAGTTTTTATATTGATTTTAATTTACTGATGATGAAAAATTATCAAATTTTTTTACTTGTAATACAATTACTTTTTTATCCTCTAAATGAATAGAACAAAATTATGTCAAAAATTTGATTATTTATGTAGAGATTTTCCTGAAATAAAAAGGTAGAATAAATTTTATGAAGTAAAAATATAAAATGTTATGAATTATATATGTCTTTTATTTGGTTTCTCACTTAAACTTGGCTGGTACCTTAACACAAAAGTCAGAAATACACATTGATAATATTTGTCATTTAAAAGTTAAAACTTTATACATAATTTTCAAGTTTATAATAAAGGTAAGAGGATGTAATGTATTTCAATTAACAATTTGTTATTTCAGTTTCTAATTGTAAAACATTTAGATATGTGTTATGTGGGCCTCACTGGTATTCTTATTCCAAGTCCTACAAATGGTAGGGACAAGTGTGCCTTTCCTTATAACTCCATTTTAAAATTTCAACATCACCCCTAGCCCTCCAAATGTATGTCTTCATTCTCCTAGAATTCCTTTTCTACAACGCTCTTACCAAAATTTCACAACCTATACAGTTTGCTTTTCATTCATTGTCTCATTTTCTTTACTAAAATGTAAGCTTAATAACAAGGATTCATATTTTTTGTTTGTTTCCCTGCTGCATTCTCAGTGCCTAAAACAAACTATGACACATACTTAGTGATCAATAAATTCATTGGTTTATTCATTTTTCAATCAAAAAAATGTTTACTGAATATCTTCTGTGTCCCAGACACCGTTGAAACCTATTAATTGGTACTTAAAAGTAAAAATAGAAAAAGGTAATACGAAGGTCTAGTATATTTTTAATTAGAGAAAGAAATTAATGAGGTGATCTCATCCCAGATCTATGTAGTTTTTTTTAAAGAGGAATGGAAGAGTACAAAACACCAGCCACTCCCACCTCCCACCAGGGGATTCCTTTCAACCACTGAGTATAAACCCCCAAATCTTTGTCATCCATTCCAGAAGGCAAGAAGTGACTCACGAATTCTTTAATCCCTTTTGGCACCAAGGTTGTCTCTGGGTCTACATATTTAATTGTTGCCTCAGGAATCATCTCAAAGTAAAGATGGGTGTGAACTAATGTTAAATGCTAAGTCTTGCTGTGTCTGACTGCAAAGGCTTTTATGTTTAATTTTTTTTCCTCCTACAAAGGGAATTTACACACATACAACAGACATCAAAGGCTATTTGCAAGTAAATAAGGTCTTATATGTTACTTATGTACTTTTACCTACTGGAATAAAAACTGAGCTTATTTCTGAAACTAAGTACAATATTATTATCACTTCTTTTTATAGCAGTACAAGTAGTATTATTTTTGAAAACAAAACAAACTAGAAATCTTGAGTTCTATTTTTTGCTCTGCCACTATCACCATGTGGCCTTGGGAAAGATGCTAGAGATTATGTATGAAAATGGCTCTATAAATGATAGAGAATGTTTATGAACTATCAAAATTGAAATAACATTTATAATTAAATCTACTTACAGTTTGTATTGAATATATTTTATATTCAATACATTTACAATGGAATATGTTATATATTCAATATGCTTAAAATTGAATATATCTATAATTTTTATTCAATGTATATTATATATATCTTTCAATTTACAGGATTTTTATGTAGAGAAGACAAAAGGAGAGATATAAACAATGCAGGAACTGCTTAAAATATCTTCTGTGTCCCAGGCACTGTTGAAACCTATTAATTGGTACTTAAAAGTAAAAATAGAAAAAGGTAATGAATTGAAAGTTTAATCTATATGAATTTAATACATGTAGCAAATCAAGTAGATGAGAGGAGAAAGCCAATCTAATTCTGGATTTAATTGGCCATTCAACTTTGTCAAATATCAGTTGACCCCATGTGTGGAAACATAGAAGAGCATCTGCCAGGAGGTCTTTTGGATTCCCTGCTTGCCAGAAATGCCAAGCAATGTCATTGCCTAAGAAGAGAAATATATACAAAAAAGGAATCTGAAAGTCAAATAGCTAATCCAAGGCCCAGATGGCTATGCAGAGTTTTCCATTTACGAGTCTGACAATTAAGTTTGTGGCCTCATTCTAGAAAAAGTGCTACATACCTTATTGCTAAATATCACTGTAGTCACTTTCAAAGTACTCCCTTTGGGAAACTATGCAATAATGCCACTTTTCAAAGCAATTTTGGAACTCTTTTTCTGGAATGGCAATTACAATTGTCATTACACAGTATATAAAAACATACAACAACAATAATGAATGACACTGAGCAAGACACAACATTCATTTTGTGTAAGACACTGATATACCAAGTCTATGAAAACTTACTGAGTTGTTTGTACAGTGCTGCCAATGTAAGTTCAAGTGGCAAGTCTGCAAACTTAACAGTCAGACCTTTGTTTGACCACAGTTCTGATAGTCATTCCAAGAAGAATGTTCCAAAATCACTTTGAAGGGTGGACTAGGCACGCTTGGTGGGGCATAGCTTCCCAAGGGGAGTATTTTGAAGGTGACCATAGTGATATTAAGCAAAGAGTTATGCAGCAATTTTTCTAGGACAAGTTCAAGAACTTGGTTGTCAGTTCTCATTGTATATTGCTGCTAATAGCAAGAAATAATAAGTAAACTAAATACCCATTAAAAAGAATTGGCTAAGTAAAATGTGATAATGAGTTATATCCATATAGGGTGACCATTAACAATGTGGTAGGAATAAATGTGGTGATAAGGAAAAATACTCATGAGATATTAGATGCAAAATTAAAGTTTCCAATGATATAGGTGATGTGATCTGATGTGTACAAGAAAAGCATGATGTGTGAATACACACAAATACTCCTCTTTCTCTCACTATCTTTTTCATATTTGTATGTACGTACATATACTCCTGAAGAGATACACCAAAATCTTTGCGGCAGGTACCTTTAAATAGTACGATTATGGGAGGTTTTTATTTTATTTCTTATGCTTGTGCCAATTTGTAAAATTTTATATGACGAACATAATTATCTTATAAATTATAACATTTAATTAATAGACATTTAAATATTAAAATCAGTCAGTTGCTTTGCCTTCAATGCTGATCCATGAAATTTGAGAGATCCTTAGGGTTTTCCACATCAGGACGTGTACCTCTAACAGGGCATAATTAATAAACTCTTTCTTATCAAGAGAGTGTGATATTTAGGGATTCTCTTGGCTGTGGTCTGGGAGCATTCAATCCTGGCTACATTATAATTATCCTTTAGCTTTATACCTTGCTGAAAAATTCAAAACATGAATGCTTGCCTTATTTCTTGAATTATCCGGCAAATATTTATTCGATGTCAAGAAAGCATTCTACCCAGGGTGACAGCTTGAAGCTCTGTCTCAAAAAACCAATTGTTATTCATTTATTAATAATTATATTATTTTATTATTTATTAAACACTGACCACTTATTAAACAAGAGCCTGGCTTAAGTCAACTAATGTTAAAAATGTATCACTTGGCTCGGCGCCCGTGGCTCAACGGGCTAAGGCGCCAGCCATGTACACCTGAGCTGGCGGGTTCAAATCCAGCCTGGGCCCACCAAAACACTCAAGGCTCGGCGCTTGTGGCTCAACAGGCTAAGGTGCCAGCCATGTACACCTGAGCTGGCAGGTTTGAATCCAGCCAGCCCGCCAAACAACAATGACGGCTGCAACCAAAAAAAAAAGGCCGGGCATCGTGGCGGGTGCCTATAGTCCCAGCTAGTTGGGAGGCAGAGGCAGGAGACTCGCTTGAGCCCAGGAATTGGAGGTTGCTGTGAGCTGTGATGCCACAGCACTCTACCCAGGGTGACAGCTTGAGGCTCTGTCTCAAAAAAAAAAAAACAACAACAAAAAGAATTTTAAAGATGGTAGAGAGAAGGGAACACTTATATTGCTGGTGGGACTGCAAACTAATACAACCTTTTTGGAGGGAAGTGTGGAGAATCCTCAAGGAACTCAAATTAGACAGCCCATTTGACCCTGCAATCCCATTACTAGGCATCTACCCAGATGAAAAAAAAATCATTTTATCATAAGGACATTTGCACTAGGTTGTTTATTGCAGCTCAATTTACAATCCCCCAAATGTGGAAACAACGTTAATGGTCACCAAACCAGGAATGGATTAATAAGCTGTATGTATACCATGGAATATTATTCAGCCACTAAAAAAAGATGAAGACTTTACATCTTTTGTATTAACCTGGATGGAGGTGAAACACATTCTTCATAGTAAAATATCACAAGAATGGAGAAGCAAGAATCCAATGTACTCAATTCTAACATGAAGACAGTAGATGATCTAATACATGGCATACATGAGAGAAAAACTCAAATCAATCCAAGGTGGGGAAGGGGGTAAGGAGAGGAGAGGGGGAGGGAATGGCTGTGCTCCCACTTAATGGGCACAATGTTAAGGTACATGGCACACCTCTTGGGGGCAGGCCACAATTATAAGAGGGACTCTACCTAACAAATGCAAACATTGAAATCTAATTCTTTTATCCTCAAATTAACCTGAAACGATTAAAAAAAAAAAGTTTAAAGACGGCATGTGAATTATACAGAGCTGATCATTTTCATATTAAGTGCATTCTAAGAGAGGTTCAAAGTGTCAGGGAGCCCAAAGGAAGAAAAGATTGATTTAGACTAGCGCCCTGGTGGGGCAGACTGTCACAGCATGGGACCCCAGTGAATCCTGGTACAAGTGCTCTTGCATGTTCCCCTCCCACGTAAAGCCATGCACAAGTGACACAAAGGCTTGATAAATACTCTCACATCAGGGCTTGCTTGGTTGGCACCTTGCCCTGTGATGTTGTGAGGAAGCCAGTCTCGCCTCGTGGAATAGGAAAGGGCTTGTGGAGGAACACAGAGGCACCCTTCCTGTTAGCACCCACTCCCAGGCATGGGAATGAGGCCCTCTTGGGCATTCCAGTCCAGATGACTCTGTCATTAAGTGCAGCCACATGAGTGGGGCCAGCAAAGGAGTCTCCCAGCTGATACATAAAATTGAGACAAATAATAAATTTCACATTGCTTTAAGACTGGGGTGATTTGTTATGCAGCAACAGATTACGTACAGAAATCAGTACCCAGAAGATAGTGCTTTAACAAAACAAAACACGTAGTACTGGCTTTGGACTGCGTGGCACATGGAATCTGTAAAGGATATTGTTAATGCAGCCAGGAGGGCTCAGGAGGAAACTGCTACTGGAGGTTGGAGAGATAGTGACTTTCGTGGGATAGCAGTGAGCAGTGAGAACAATCGTAGTAGAGAAAGTCTACAAAACTGTCACTTGCAGGAACTTAGATGGTAGAAAACTACCTAGTGAACTTGGGAATCCAGCTAAGGGAATTTCCAAGCAAGTGTTAAAAGTATAAATTGTCTTTTTTTAGCAGCTTTGGCCATAAGGTAAAGGAAGGAGGCAGTGTTTAGCGTGCAAGCAGAATTTAGGAGAAACAGAGGGTCTGGGATATGCTGGGTTGCAAAATAAAATGCCATATGTTCAGTCTCTCCATCTCACTGAAGAGTCTCACTGTCAGACATGGCTTCAGGATAAGGATCAAATGAAGCGTGAGGTTGCAGGACTCAGGAAGACCCAGAGACACAAGATGGTGCCTAGTAATGGGGGAAAAGGGGACTTCTAAGACTCTTACGGGTATTGCCCAACAGCTCACTGACATGCTGTGCAAAGCAGAGGGAGAACTCTCTAAAATAAAAGGTGGGGGTTGGGGGAGGGCTTGAGTCTAATCAAGTGCACTACTTTCTGGTACAGAAGAAGTATGCAAAGTTTTAAGGGACTTGCAGGATAGAGACAGTTCAAAATGGAAAAAGGCCTCTGGGCCCCAAATTTTCTAAGGGCAGAAGGCAGGCTGAGAAAGTGCTCTGCTACAGACCCAGGCCAATTCTTATTGACAAGGAAATACAGCTCAGAAAGTGGAGCAAAGGCCAAATAAAACAACGGATTAAAGAATCATTCCAGGAAGCTAGCAGGGCTCTCATGCACGAACATTCCTTACCTCCAAAGTGGAGGCTTTGGCAACACCAGGCCTGCTTATTTCAGATTTGCAGAATTACCATTACTTCCCATTCCTCCCCTTTTTGAATGTTGAGTATTTATGGTGGTTGTCCCATCTGTATCCCCCTTTGTATGTTGGGTGTGTAAGAAGAGGAGATAAATTATCTTTTGTAGAGATGGGGTCTCATTATGTTGCTCAGGGGGGTTTCAAACTCCTGGCCTCCAGCCTCAGCCTCCCAAAGTGCTGGGATTACAATCTGGAGCCACGTTCCCAGTAATTGATCCTTTTAGTTCACCAGTCCCTAGATGAAGAGAAGCCATCTGAGGAACTGCATCTGAGGGCTACAGCCATATCTGGACCTGCTACAGATCATGAGCCTGGGGCCATGATCAGATGAGATTTCAAGGGACCTGGAAGGTAAGTATATTTAGCATATGAGACAGATGCAAATCTTTTACAACCTAGGAAGAACTGTAGAAAATGTTTAGAATAACGGTTCCATGAATTGTGTATATCCCTCTCCCATGGATCTCTGACCTTGACCTTGTGATTTGCTTTTGGCCAGTGAGACAGTGGCACACATCACACAACCAGAGGCTTGGATATTGCATATTGGGCCTTGCTCTTCTGGGGCATTGCCCTGGGAATGCTATGGAAGGAAGCCAGTCTGGCCCAGCGGAGTCAGGGAAAGGAGGAGAGGCTACATTAAGAGAACCAAGGTACTCCAGGTATCAGCCAGAAACAACAGTCAGGTAGATATCTTGGACAATCAGCCCAGTTTGCCCTGTGCTGAATGAGTGTTTTCAGACAGAGGAACCAACTAGCCAATTCATAGAATCATAGGAAATTACGAATTACTGTTAGCTATGTGAAAAGTTTCATAATGGTTTTGTTAGGCAGCAGTAGGTAACTGATTCATGGGAAGATTGAAAAAGACTTTTGGAGGAACTAATCCTTGAAGACCAGAGAGTTAGTGCATGGAGAGTCAGGGAAAGGGAACTCCTGGCATTGCCAGAGAAGGTGGGAGTGTAGGCAAAGGCACGGGGTATGGACAGCACTGTGCCCAGCACACACACCACAGTCTGCAAAAACTACTCCAGGAAGGAATAAAGATGCCCCGTTTGAGAGGGGAATTCTATTAAGTTTTTCATTACTTTACAGCAATCTTGGCTTAACTGGGGGTCTTACAGATCCAAAGTGTTTCTGCCTCTACTGCCCAAACCTACTCCATGGATGAGACTCTGAGGATAGTGTTGGCCAAGGGACAGACATGTACTGTCACTTCCTAGTCATGCATATGACAGAAAATAGACACCAAAACTGCACCTGCTGGGCACAGAAGAAAAGGCAGATGACTCCAGGCCAAAGATTTACATTTACTATATATGTGCTATGGTTTTCAAACTCTCCAACCATAAATAACATACATGATCTCTTGGGGTCTCATTTCATTTGTAAAATGAGCAAATGTCCTCCACCTCTAAAGGTCCAAGATCCTAGGAAGAGATTTTATGCATAATTAAAAGGAAAGTGACTTCCACATAATAAGGAATTGAAGAGTTGCTGAATCTGAGTAGGCATTAGCAGTAAAATGGACTGCAGGAGCACTGAAATATTATTACCTAGAAATTGCTTTTGGACAGCAATGTGATAGTAAGAATCCAGATTCATAAAAATATTCATCCTGTGACCCTGTAATTCCATTCTTAGGGATTTTCCCTCAGGAAATGATTAAACATAAAAGTAACATGCATCACCTTTAAGGTAAAAAATCAGAAACAATTTAAATGTCTAACAAAAATGGTATATCGATCATGGCATGTGTGATATTACAAAAGCATTACAAGGCTTATTATGAAAGCTGCAGAGTGATGATTTCATAATTAATGAAAAAAGCAAAATATTCCACTGAACTCTTCCTAGAACTATGAATATTCTACTAACCTCTTTCTACAACTATGTGAAAACAGACAATGCATGTGGGCGAAGGCCAGCAGGAAACCTGCAAATAGGAAAATAGTTGTATAAAAGAGCTGAGATCATAGTGAAGGTTTTCTCCCCACATTATTTTCCTTGAGGGTTTTCTTATTAGACTGTCCTTATGACAAGTTTTTTAATTTTTATTTTAGACCAGGAAAGTGTAGTAGTGAGAAAGAGGAGGAGTTTGGTCTGCCACTGACTGTGCAGTCATGGGAAAGGACTCACCAACTGCCTCTGGACCAGCCCATAAGAAGGTTGTCACTTGGGCGGCGCCTGTGGCTCAGTGGGCAGGTGCCGGCCCCATATACTGAGGGTGGCGGGTTCGAACTTGGCCGTGGCCAAACTGCAAGAAAACAGCCAGGTGTTGTGGCAGGCACCTGTAGTCCCAGCTACTCAGGAGGCTGAGGCAAGAGAATCACCTAAGCCCAAGAGCTGGAGGTTGCTGTGAGCTGTGATGCCATGGCACTCTACCGAAGGTGACAAAATGAGACTCTGTCTCTAAAAAAAATAAATAAAATTTAATTAAAAAAGAAAAGAGGTTGTCACTCTAGTGACTACCCAGGGGTTCCTGCAAGAGAACAGGAAAGGGCACCTCCCCAGGTGTGGGGGAGGGCTAGAGCCTAAAACGGGTGTGAGCCTGCCCTGGCAGCATCTAAGTAACACAAGAGGGACCAGGCACCAAGAGGAACTGACTGGGAGCCTACAGTGAGAGTGGGGTCAGGAAGCAAGCCAGGAACGCCCCACCTTTTGTCCAAAATGGTTCCACAGCAGATCTGAAAATAAGGCACCTGAGTTGCCAAGATGCAACCTGCCCGAGGCAGGGTTTCTGCTGGAAGCCAGAGAGAGGCTCTGGGAAAAGAGATGGCACTTCATGCCCTCATCTGAGTGAAGATCGTCGTAAGAGCGTCTGCTTGGTATGAGACTGAAGAGAAGGCAGATGAGTAAGACAGGGTGGTGGCTGCAAGGAGCTTGCAACATGGGACATGGAGGTGATCAGCAAGGGAGGGACAGAGAGGATTATGCTGCAAGGAGAACATGGAAGGTAGGAAGTCAGGGGAGAGAAAGCGATCCCGCCCAGCTGGAAGCATGTCTTGTACTGAGTCTCGAAGGGAGGGTTTGGTCAGAGAAGGCACCTGGGGAAGGCCTGTCAGGCTGCGTAGCCAGTGGAAGCCAAACACCAAAGGCGACAGAGCCCTGCGCCCTCTGGCAGGGCTGAGTGCAGAGTGAAGGCAGGAAGCGACGCCCTGGGGAAGGGATACTGGAACCGGGAGGGATGTGCCCCAAATGGTCTGCCAGCCTGTGCTTTGGAATAATGCACAGTGACAGGAGCGGGGTGGAAACAGATTCAGAGTAGGGACGACACGAAGCCAGGAAGTGAGGCACGAGGAAGCGATGAGCGCTTGATCTGATCCGGCTCAGGAAAAGCCATGTGAGAAATGCCGTGGGGTATGGGTGACTGGTGTCTGGTGACTGGCTTGTCCAGGGCTTAAAGTCTGGGAGCCAGAGCACCAGTGACACTGGTGATGGGACAGGAAACCCAGGAGGAAGGGGCGTAGGATGCAGCATGGTAAATGTAAGTGGCCACACCCAACGAGCAGCTGGTTAGTTTGGGAGGTCACCCTGGGATGGCTGCAGCTGCAGAGGTAGACACGTCTGAGAAGTGGGCAGAAGCCAGAGGCTTAGAGAATGGTGTCCTGGTGTCAGGAGGAGAAACAAATGATGGAGCAAATGGTGGGCACGTGAGGGGGTCGGAGGACATGTGCCAGGAAGGCTTGAATGGAGAGAGTGGGCTGAGCTAGGGTGAGCAGGGGCACATCTGGGGGAGGCAGCAGAGCAGGGAGGGGTCTTCAAAGGAGGACTTTCTTAACACTCTGGGAGGCCAAGGCCGGTGGATTGCTTGAGCTCAGGACTTCAAGACCAGCCTGAGCAAAAGCAAGACCCCATCTCTACTAAAAATAGAAAAGCTAGCAGGGTATTGTGGTGGGCACCTGTAGTCCTAGCTACATAGGAGGCTAAGGCAAGAGGATTGCACATAGGAGGCTAAGGCAAGAGGATCGCTTGAGCCCAAGAGTTGGAGTTCGCTGTGAGCTGTGACACCACAGTACTCTACCCAGGGTGATAGAGAATCTGTCTCAAAAAAAAAAAAAAAAAAAGTAGGCTTGGTGCCTGTGGCTCAACGAGCTAAGGCACCAGCCACATACACCTGAGCTGGCGGGTTCGAATCCAGCCTGGGCCCGCCAAATAACAATAACGGCTGCAACCAAATAATGGCCGACGTTGTGGCGGGTGCCTGTGGTCTCAGCTACTTGGGAGGCGGAGGCAGGAGACTCACTTGAGTCCAGGAGTTGGAGGTTGCTGTGAGCTGTGATGTCACGGCACTCTACCCAAGGTAACAGCTTGAGGCTCTGTCTCAAAAAAAAAAAAAAAAAGTAGAATTTCTGGTGAGGCAAAAGTCAGACCACAAGGATTTGAATGCATAGTCACAAAGTGAAGACACACTTTGATGACTTTCCCATTCACTTTGCTGTTAAGGGGAAGAGGGTTGGGATGGCAACCCAAATGAATTAGCTAAGATCAAGGGAAAGTGTTTTTTAAGATTGTATCTCTGAGCATGTTTATAGGCAAGATGTTGGTAGAGAAAAGGACAAATTGAGCATTAGTGCATGCAGAGAGGGGACTGGGCACTGATGAGTTGACTTTATCTAGAGACAGACACTTTAGCTTCTAAGGAGATGCTATTTCAAAAATGGTTTTAGGCCAGGCATGGTGGCTCAAGCCTGTAATCCCAGCACTTGGGAGGCTGAGGCAGGTGGATTGCCTGAGCTCATAGGTTCAAGACTAGCCAGAGCAAGACCCTGTCTCTAAAAAAATAGCTGGGCATTATGGCAGGCACCTGTAGTCCCAGCTACTTGGGAGGCTGAGGCAAGAAAATTGCTTGTGCCCAAGAGTTTGAAGTTGCTGTGAGCTATGATGCTATTGCACTCTACCAAGGGTGACAAAGTAAGATTCTGTCTCAAAAAAAAAATTTTTTTTAAACAACAGAAACTTACTTTTAGGCAAACCTTATCCAGGACCCCAATATATAAAAACATTGATGCTGGGTTGAAATAGGGAATGGAGCGGGTCATGGAAGGCCCGTGTCACTCTGGAGCTCCACCTCCAAGAAAAACAAAAAGTGCGGATGGAGACAAGACGGATAAGAACATGATGAAGTTAGAGAAGTAAAAAGGGACAGATTTTGCCATGGGTGTATTGGGGAAGCTGAAAATCCGAGGGATTAAAGACAGCAGCAAGAATGTGGAAGATGAGCTACTGATTCAACTTGACCTGGAAAAAGTGGGATCTCTAAGCAACACAGAGGTCCCTGCTGCGTGAAAGACTGACTCCACGGTGGCGCCAGCTGGTGGCTGCTTCTCCGCTGCAATGCTGGCAGCTTCAAACGGAAGCAGCATATGATGGTGATTATCCAGGTTGGGGACTGACACAGCAATTCTAAGGAAAGGATGGGACATGAAGGCTCTCAAGAGCTTTCAAGGACATGCTAGAGAGAGCCAGCCAGATGACAGTTTCCCCTTGTCCTGAGGATGTCCTCCTTGACCTGGTATTGGTGAGCAGCAAGCTGCTTTAGAAGACAGCACTAGGGCAGTGCCTGTGGCTTAAGGAGTAGGGCGCTGGCCCCATATACCAGGGGTGGTGGGTTCAAACCCGGCCCCGGGCCAAAAAAAACAAAAGGTAGCACTAACAACCTAAAACTGAGATTTTCAGTCCTATGTATTTCTCTAATTTGTTAAAATTGTGGTAAAATGTGTATAACATAAAATGTTAACCACTTTTATGTGCGCAGTTCAATGATGTCAAGTACATGTGTATTGTCATGCAACCATCACAACCATCCATCCCAGAACTTTCCTACTATCTGTGGCTGAAACTCTGTACCCCTTAAACAATAACCCCCCATATTCCCCTCCCTCACAGCCTTGGTAACCACCGTTCTACCTTCTGTCTCTTTGGCTATCTCTACTCCAGATGGCTCACCTAAGTGACGTCATACAGTACTTCATTTCTGTAACCGGCTTATTTCACCAAATGTCCTCAAGCTTCACCCATGCTGTAGCACGTGCCAGAATTCCCTTCATTTTTAAGCCTTAATGATATCCCACTGTGTCTATACCACATTTTCTTTTTCCATTCTGTTTGTTTGTTTTAATAATATAGTTTAACTCAATATACCCAGATATAATCCATTTAACATGAAATCAATAGAAAAAATGTTAGAGACAGTTTACCTTTTTTCATCCTAAATCTACAAAACCGAAAGTATATTTTATACTTACAGTGAGTCTTAATTGGCCATGTTTCAAGTGCTCATATGTGGCCTTACTGGTGTCCAGTCATTCATCAGAACATAGATGCTATGGTTGTATCCGCTGTTTGGTGACTATGAATAATACTGCTATGAACCTTAATCCACAAATATCCTGTATGTTCCTAGTTTTAGTTCTTTTGTGTATACACCCAGAAGTGAAATTGTCCATGATCTATTTTTTAAAACAATATATATAACAATAAAAATAGATCAATATAACTTTGAGTGAATGAATGCTCAATGAATGCCCCCTGGGTGGGTTGTTGATGTGGTAGCCACTCAGACCGATTTCTGGAGCCCTCTGCTGTCTGGTCGAGTCTTTTAGGATTCAAGGCTGAACCCTAGCAGGACACTTGGCTATTTTAATTTCAGGAGAAAAAAGCCACACCAGGCTTCAGAAACACCATCCCTGTAGGCAAATGCACACACACAGCTGCATGAAGTGTCATGTACATGAACTGCTGTGTTTGGGGCACAGATAAGAATGAACCTGGTCACTGATTAAAAAAAAAAAAAAAAAGAAAGAAAGAAAGCTAAATTCCAATGTGGCATCTCCAGACTTCCCTTTCCGGGGGGGTGTGTGTCAAAGCCCAGGCTTTGCAGGCAGCCTTCTGTCGAAATGTGCTCTCTCCCATGTCTTAGCCCTGCCGTCTTGAGCAGGTCATTCTACTTTCCAAATCTATAATCGGGGGAGCTAAAAGGATTAAGTAGGCTGTGCCCATGTAAGTTTTTAACCCAAACCCAGCACTCAGCAGACTATCAGTAAGTGTCAGTTTCCTTCTTATCCCCCCTCAGTGGCTTCCTCCCTTTCCCTCCACATGCTGTCAGACTTCAGGAACCCCCCTGTTCTCTCTAGCACATTCCCAGGAAGCCTTAAACTAACCAGGAAAAAAAGGAAAAACACCAGAAATACTGCATTTTGCCTTCTAGTGGTGAAACAAGCCCATTGCAGGTACATACAATACATTGCAAATTCATATTTTATTGGTGTATGAATCAGGGGTCGGGTCTGATTTACAAATCCGAGTCATTAGCAATATATCACTGTAATCGGAGTTTACGGCTTACTAGTCTTGATAAATAATAAGGCAGAATAATAAGGCATCATGGAACATATCACATTCGTATATAGCCTAACTGTATATAGCCTCGTGTTCATTTGCTTATAAATGCTAATGAGTGGGTGACTGAGAGCAGCAGGAGGCCACTGGGTCATGTGGTGTGAACTTCAGCCCAGAGATGTCCTAGGCAGAAGCACAGACGAGAGTGCAGCAGAGATGTGGAAGGAGGTAATTTTTTTTCGTTTTTGAGGCAGTCTCAAGCTGTCACTCTTGGTAGAGTGCTATGGCATCACAGCTCACAGCAACCTCAAACTCTAAGGCTTAAGCGATTCTCTTGCCTCAGCCTCCCAAGTATCTGGGACTGCAGGCACCCGCTGCAATGCCCGGATATTTTGTTGTTGTTGTTGTTGCAGTTGTCATTGTTGTTTTAGCTGCCTGGGGCTGGGTTCGAACCCGCCAGCCTCAGTGTATGTGGCTGCTGCCCAATGCCCTGAACTGTGGGTGCCACTGAAAGATGTAATCTTGAAGGGGACCCAAGGGACTGAAGGTTAGACATCAATGCTGTTCTGCAGAAAGGCTAACAGGCACTGCAGCTCCCAGGGATGTCTGTTTGGGTTCTGACCTGAGAACAATTCCTTCAGAGGCAGGATGGGCCCAGCTGAGGGGACCTGGGGTGCAGAGATAAGGGGGTGGGAGTAGAGCAGCACAGGGTTCAGTGTGACCTACATTTGAGCAGCTGGTGTCAGGGAGGTCTGTGAGCCACTAGTTGGGCCCAGCTGATTTGGGACGGCAGACGAAACCAAGCAGCCTTATTTCCTGAGAACAAGGCCAAGTACAGCAGAAGGGACCCAGTAGGAGTAGGTTCCAGCCCAGGAGCAGTTTTGCTTACCAGACCCTAAGCTGTGTCCTAAGGCAGTGAGTCTCACACCTGGTTGGCCACTGTATCAGGATAATTGGTGTACTTGTCAAAAATGCTCATTCCTGGGCCCCAGCCCAGGCCTACCCCTCTGGGATGGACACTAAGATCTAGTTTTAGTAGCCCCTCCCCAAGGTGACTGCCATCACACTGACGGTTGAGAATCACAGACCAAAGTCTAACTCACCTTGACCAGCACTAAGTTGATCCCAGGTGCTCTGACCAGGCCAAGAGTCTGTAGCTATCGGATAAATAATAGAGGCCACAGGCAGCCATCATGAAGCCCCCCCAAGGTAGCCCCAGCATTGCCCACTTCCCAGCCCCCAAGTAGAAGTGCCAGCAGCAGCCATGCCATTCTTGGGACCCAACAGACTTTTTTTTTTTTTTTGAGACATAGTCTCACTAGGTTGCCCTAAGTAGAATGCTGTGGCGTCATAGCTCATAGCAACCTCAAACTCTTAGGCTTAAGAGATTCTCCTGCCTCAACCTCCCAAGTACCTGGGACAACAGGCTCCAGCCACAACGCCCAGCTATTTTTTGGTTGTAGTTGTCATTGTTGCTTTTAGCAGGCCTGGGCCCAGTTCAAACCCACCAGCCCCAATGCATATGGTCAGCACCCTAGCCACTGAGCTATGGGCGCCAAGCCCTAATAGAAGTTTTATCAGGGCTCGGCGCCTGTGGCTCAATGGGCTAAGGCACCAGCCATGTACACCTGAGCTGGCGGGTTCGAATCCAGCCCGGGCCCGCCAAACAACAATGATGGCTGCAACCAAAAAACCGCCCAGCGTTGTGGCAGGCGCCTGTAGTCCCAGCTACTTGGGAGGCGGAGGCAAGAGACTTGCTTAAGCCCAGGAATTGGAGGTTGCTGTGAGCTGTGATGCCACAGCACTCTATCCAGGGTGACAGCTTGAGGCTCTGTCTCAAAAAAAAAGTTTTATCAATTGGTGACCAGTGTGCTCTGGTTTATGGACCCTGAGAGGGCACCATTTCATTCATCCAGTACTGCAGATGACATATGCCTCAATATTTTTTCTTTTCCATGAGTTTTTCCTAAAAGATGAAGCATGAGTTGATATACATAGAACCAGGGCAGGTCTCTGATAAAACAGGTGACTGGTTTGTTTTTGGCACCATATCACAACCCCATCTCCAGGGTACCACTGCCCTCACATGGCAGTGGACACCAGCACCCTTCTCTATGACATCCTGACTACCCTCCAGGGCAGCACTGCTTTCTATGGCATTCTCTTCAACCTAACAACTTCTGCACAAACCTAAATATGCAAAAAACAAAGAAATAATATGTCACTTGTGACACACAGTGATTCAATGAACTAGGCAGTCATCAAAATTATGATAAATATTGTATAGAAACTTAAGGAACTGTTAATATATTATTAAGTAATACTATATATGATCAAGTTAGTTTATCAATGAAAAAACTATACAAGTCAAAATACAAGTATGAAAAACACAGCAATATGCAAAAAATAAAACTTGAGAGAGTTGTGAGATAATCTTTGTTCCTTCAAAACTTTTAAAAATGTGGTATAGTGTTATAGTTATTAAAAGCTACATTTCTGAGTGGTGCCCGTGGCTCAAAGGAGTGGGGCGCCAGCCCCATATGCTGGAGGTGGTGGGTTCAGGCCCGGCCCTGGCCAAAAACTGCAAAAAAAAAAAAAGCTACATTTCTCCTATCCCTTTGCTTCTCTGAATTACAAGGTGATAACGCAAACTCGGGACTAGAACTTGCAATAACAAAAGACAAATATACCTTGTTTTGCTGCAGTTTGCTTTATTGTGCTTCACAGATACTGCATTTTTTTTACAAATTCAAGGTTTATGGCAACTGTGCATTGAGCAAATCTTTAAGTGTCATTTTTCCAACAACATACGCCCACTTCATGTGTCTGTGTCACATTTTGGTAATTCTCATGATATTTCAAACTTTTTCATCATCATTTTTTTTTTTTTTAAGACAGAGCCTCAAGCTGTCACCCTGGAGAGAGTGCTGTGGCATCACAGCTCACAGCAACCTCCAATTCCTGGGCTCAAGCGAGTCTCTTGCCTCCACCTCCCAAGTAGCTGGGACTACAGGCGCCTGCCACAACGCCCGG
>CAUYON010060436.1:0-15724 GCA_963573935.1 Arctocebus calabarensis
ATAGTGATCAAGGAAATGCCATGAAGGATATCTGTAACAGTATGATCAAAATATTTCTGAATGTATATGAATCGTGCCCTGTGATTGCACCAATGTACATAATTATGATTCAATAAAATTATTAAAAAAAAAAAGAAATAACTGCTAAAGTAATTATTATCTGGATCTACAGCTCTCTTTGTAGAAGATTTTAATGAGGGATTTATTTACTTAATTATATTGGAGTATGAAGACTTTACATTTCTTCTCTAGTTTTTGGTGTGCTACCCTTTTCTAAAATTTTATTCATTTTTTCTAATTTTTAAAAAGTGCTTGAAAATATTATTTTAATATGTTTTGGTTAACACTTGTAAATACTGTCCCCACTTTTATTTTCAGAGGTTGATAAATGTGATTTCTCTTCCTTTCTTTGGTCTCTCCATTGAACTAATTTTTTGATCATATAGGTCTGTTACTAAAGGTTTAGTCCTTGTCCCTGAGGCTGAATCAGTGAGAATAAAAAACTAGTAGTTTGAGGAAAAGGACAGAGAAGTTCATTATTGTAATTTGTGGACCAATGAGGAGGGCAGTATGCTTCAAGTTCTTGAAATTTACATGTTGCTGAATGGTCTAGTATAGGATCTATCTTGGTATCTCTTTCATGTACACTTGAAATTAAATTTATATTCTGTGACAGCTGAATGCAGGAAATATATATCTTTTTTGATTTACTTACTCTTTTATATTTTACTTTTGTCTGCTGGTCTTATCATTTCTGAGAGAAATGTGTTAAAGTATACCACTATTATATCCTACATCTCTCTTACTCCTTATATATCTGTCCTCATGGATTTTAAACTTGGAGGCTATTTACCATAATATACACACAAATGTGGGATTATTCCATGTTCCTGGCAAAATAACAATTTTCTTATTATTATATACCTCTTTTTAAAATCTCTGGTAATGCATGTTCTTTAATGTTTACATTGTTTGTTATTTTGATTAGTGTCTCAGAGTTTGTTTTTTCCCTTCCTTTTACTTTGGCTTTAATTGTAATTAAATATGTTTATATTTAATATAATCCACTGCTATTTTGTGTTTAAATTTGCTATCTTGACTTTGTTCTTTATTTCTTCATCATTTCTAACTTCTTTGTATTTAATTGAATGTTTAATTAAATTATTTTCTATTCGCTTGTTATTCATTTTTGAATTATTATAGTGGTATATATTACAGTGGCATTTATACATGAACCTCAATTGTGTATTATATGCCATTTTCATGTCACTGCAGGGAGCGTCTCAGGAGTGGCAGAGGAAGAAGAAAATTCCATGTTTGTAATTTCCCTTTACAACAATATATTTTCTCCAATTTCAATATCAGGTGTATCCAGATCAAGTAGAATGATATTCAAATATTTCTTCTTTTTTTATTTTTTATAATATTTCTGGAATTGCTTGTCTTGTAAAATCATTGTGGACTATGAGTTTATGATAGTTTGAAATTTGTTATTTAATTTAATTCATTGCTTAATTACTGTTTTCCTATGAATGATTATACTGTGGTTAATATGTTAGCATAGCAGTATTCCAGATAGTTTTTTGTTTGCTGGGAGTTAGGGCTTTGGAGGGGGTAGAGTTAATACTTTGCATGAAATATCTTATTTTATAACAGTGAAATTGCTTTCTCTTTTGTCTTGTGATTTTTTTTTGAGGTGAAATTTAAGTTTTTGTGTGAGTAGTATTATTATAATACCTATCTTGAGTGTCTTCCTTGTACTGTATCACATCATACTTCTGTTTAATTCCTAATAAACTGTTCACTTGTTAAAAAAAGAAGTAATGTGAATTTTATTTAAATTATTCAAAAAAATTGAAGAAAAGAGAATTTTCCTTAATTCATTCTACAAGGCCAGCATTACACTGATTATATAACCAAACAAAGACACACACACACACACACACATACACAGAAAAATACAGGCCAATAAGTCTGAGGAAAAATAGAAGCAAAAATCATCAACAAAATTTTAGCAAACCAGGGGCCAAATGGTAAACTGGAAGCAGACTGCGTGTACCGCTCTACCAAAGATTAAGGGTGCCAAGTGGGTGTCCACCTTCACTAGATAGTCTGCTGTCTAAGAGAGAGCATTTTGAGTCAATGAAGAAGTGACAAGAGGCACCCAAAGTAAAGGAGAAAGAAGTGAGGTAACCTGCTCTTCAGTTTGGTTATACACAGGAAAGATGAATGTACATGTGAAGAAGGCACAGAGGAGAGAATCTGGGAGTTCCTCATTCCCCCATGATCACTGCTATCCAACTTGTAGGAGAGAAAATCGACTGCAGAAGACCATGGCACTGATATAGACTATGCAGTGGCACTCTTTTGGAGAGAAGGCACAGCAGTGACTCAATGGCTCGCAGATCCTGAACACTGTGGGTGACATCATTTTAAAACCCTAGACACAGAGAGATGCCTCTGTCAAGAACAGGGATCAGATCTGTTGCTACTTCCTTCTCCACCTTGTTTCTGCCAGTCTGAGGTGGAGAGAGTGCAGGGAGGCCGGGCACACTCATGAGAACTGTGGGAAAGAGCTGTACACCCCCACTGCCACTGGGGGACTTGGATGGGCTGTCCATTATCACTGCCTATCAATATGGGGAGGGCTGTGCTTAAGCCAGCAACTGGCCAACCAACAAATACAGCTGCCCAAGGATCTGAATGGGGCACCTCTAAATACAGAGAAGGATGATAACCACAGTTTTCAAAGGCTCTTGGCAGAGTTACAATAAAACTAGAGTCAAGAAATTCTGCCACTAGAGAATGAGAATAAAGTCAGTGTGGGCTGACAGTAGCTACTGTCATAGGTCTGGGTGGGGCTATTATGCTCAAACCACAATTGTTGACAAATGGCAGTGTCAGCAGAGCAAACCTGGATATCTCTCAAGCCAGCACAAGCTGACAATCACCATAGCATGTGGACATGAGAAGAGCAGTATTCACACCAGCTCACGGCGAAAAATGCTGCTATCTATGGATATTAGTAAACAGTCCTTAAGTCGGCATAGGCCACCAATTGCCAGTACAAGGAAGCATGAGGGGGACTATACTCAAGCCACACAGGACAACAAATGCCACCACTTATGGATCCAAACAGGGTGAATCCCAAGCCAGCACAATCAGACAACCACCACCACCTATGCACGTGAGCAGGGTTGTACTAAAGTTGATACAGACCGACAAACACTACCACGCACAGATCAGAGAAGAGCAGCTCTTAAGATAACTCAATCTGATAATCACCCCTGGATAGGGCATTCACTCTCTCTGCAATACAGGGACTACCAGTGAAGCAAGAGATGCAGAACAGTGTTAAATGCTCATAGTGTGTTGCCAATATTGGGCTAGGCCAATCATCCAGAGTAGGACACAAGTACATCAAACATGAACTTCTCATTTTTTGCACTAAGTACATATAACAGATTCTGAGAGAAGAGATTTCAGATGAGAAGGAATGAGAATAAGATCTCTGGAAACATGAAAAACAAGCTATTTCAAGCAAACAAGCTTGAAGGGTCCCTGTAGGTTGCCAACAACAGACCCTAATCTACAGGAAATTGTTGAAATCTCAAAAAGGGATGGCAAATAATATGAATGGGATTGAAGATAAAGTTGAAAACCAACACCAAGAAACTAATAAAGTGATTTAAGATGTGAATAAAAAATTAATAAAAAAAAAAACTAAAGAGATGGACAGTATGAGAGAGTCATTTAAGGAATTTCAAAATACAGCTGAAATCTTCATAAACAGACTCGACCACGCAGAAGAAAGAAACTCAGAGGTTAAAAACAAAGTTTTTGATGATGCCAGGAGTTCTCTGCTGATTCTTCCTCATGATTTCTTTTATCTGTTTCCTTGCCCTAATTTTCCTTTCACTTCCTCCTGCTGTTTAAATTGCCGTGCTTCTGGACTAGGGTTTCGACGAGTTCTTTTGGTGCAGGACCAGAGGATAAGAAGATTGAAGAGCAAGAAGGGAAAAAAGAAAGAAAGAGAGGGAAAAAAAAAGAAAAAGAAAGAAAAGAAAAGAAAAGAAAAAGGAGGAAGGAAAAGGGGTGGGTAGAAGCAACTATTGACCAGAAGAAGAAAGGCACAGAAAGAGGGGGACAGAAGCAATATAGGTGTACGGGAGGGTACTTTGACCCAACCTTAATAGACCCCAAACTCTGGGGGTGCCTGGTAGAGTGATTAGGTCAGCATCTTTTTGACAGCCTGTTTGGACACAGTACCCCACCTCCACCATGGGGAGATGGAAGACAAAAGTACAATAAATCAAATCAAAACAAGCAAACCAAAAACTTTACGGGATAAGATTGGGGAAAAAAAACAATTACTATGGGTAGAAACACTAGCAGAATTGAAGTCTAATTGTTGAAAAAGGCATTAATGGAAAATTATATTTAAACTAGAAAAATGAAGAAATAAAAAAAAGAAAAGAAAAAATCTTTAAGGAAAAAGTTGAAATTAAAAACAAAACAACAATAATGAAAACAAACAAACAACAACAACAAAAACATAAAACAAAACAAAACCAAGAAACAAAGCAGTATATATATCTTGCTGATATTGTCTGGGCAAGGTGTTCTTCTAGGGTATGATAAGTTAATCACAAAGTTGATACGGCTGAACAAAATGAAGACCGGAGGCCTCTAATGATTTCTCAAACCCCACAGGGAGGAGAGTTTAAATCTTCCTCAGCCTGTTTAGAAGGCACTTTAAATTGCTAACTTGGGCTAAGTGGAAGCTTTCCCAGGAAAGCGCTTGTCCCTGGGATCACTCCTTAAGTGGCTATCAACTTACCCAGTGTGCCAAAACCAGTCTGACCCTATGCCCCTGAGGGCTAAGGCTGCAAGGCATTTCAGTCCTGCCTTTAGGCTGCTCAGTCACTAGATTACTCGCTCCAGCTCGATGCTTGTTCTGCAACCCTGAGGGTGGAGCTTGCCGGGGCAGTTCTCGTATGATGGCTCAACACAGCCCACCACCAAACACTGGTAGTTCCATCTGGCTCGGTGGCTCAGTCTGGAGCCCCAGACAACACTCAAAAGTCCCCCACACTCTTGCCCCAGTTCTCCCAAGGCAGTTCAACTGAGTGCCAAGTCTAAAAGAAACCCAAACAGCTCACAGGCAAGGCCTTTCCAGTTTGCAATCTCACTGCTGCTATAGCCACAGCTGCTGGCAGGATTAGACCAAATTGAACAAACGCAACCACTTGCCAGATCTCCACTGCTTTTGCCTTCCTCGGGGGTCCAGAAGTCTCACGCTGTCTCCCTGTGTCCCCAAAGGGCTGTTTCTGGGCAGATCTCGCCAGCCAGAGATGCCTGAATTCTCTCCCCAGTCTCACCGCGCCCAGTTGCAAGGAAGCTATTACTCAGCCACCATCTTAAAGCCCTTTTGCAAATGTCTTTAAAACAAAGTTTTTGAACTAACCCAGTCAGTCAAAGATGGGAAAAAAAAAAAAGAAGAATGAATGAACAATCTGAAAACTCGGCCTATATAAGAATTATAGGTGTCCCTGAGGAAGGAGAAGAAAAAGCAAAATGGATGGTGAAATATTCTCTCTCTCTCTATCACACACACACAAGATCTCAGTAAATTAGAATAATTAAATCATATCATGTCCCTTCTTAAACCACAATTTAATAAAACTAGAAGTAAATTCCAAGATAAAAACACAGATCTACACAGTCACAAAAAATAAACACCTACCACTGAATGATCCGTTAGCCAATGATGAAATTAAGATGGAAACCCAAAGATTCCTTGAGCTGAATCACAAAGGAGACAAAAGCTTTTGAAATATATGGGATACAGTAAATGCAGTCCTAAGGGGAATGTTCACAGCTTTAAATGCCTATATAAAAAGACAGAAAGATCTTAAATTAACAACTGATCTAATGCCACATCTCAAGGAACTAGAAGAAGAGCCAACCAAACCATAGACAGCAGAAAAAGAGAAATAACAAAGTTCAAAGTGGAACTAAACAAAATTGAAATAAAACCGCAAAAGATCAGCAAAACAAAAAGTTTGTTCTTTGAAAGGACAAACAAGATTGATATACCACTAGCCAGACTAACCATAAATAGAAGAGAAAAGATTCAAATGTGCTCAATTGGAAATGAAAAACAAAACATTACAACTGATACTACAAAAATATAAGATATGATGATGACTACTATGGAAACCTCCATGTGCACAAACTAGGAAACATTGAAGAAATGGACAAATTCCTGTAAACAAACAACTTTCCAAGTCTCCATCAAGAAGAAATATAAATCCTGAAGAGACCATAAAGAGAAGTAAAAGTGAAGTAGTAATGAAAAATCCCTGCCCTCTATAAAAATCCCGTGGCAAGATGATTTTATAGATAAATTTTACTAACACCTCAAAAAACCCTGGTATCTCAACTATAGAAATTATGCCATAATATTGAGAAGGAGAGAATCTTGCCAACATATTTTATGAAGCCATTATCGTCTTGATATCCAAACCAGGAAATAACATAATATTGAAAACTATGGCCCCTTACAAAAACAGATGGAAAAATCCTCAAAAAATACTAGTGAACTGAATTCAACAATGCATCACAAAGATAATTTACTATGGTCAAGTGGGTTTCATGCTATGGATGCAAGAATGGTTTAATGTATGCAAATTAATGAACCTGATTAACCACTCAAATAGAAGCATAGGAAAATACTACATGATCATTTTGATAGATGCAGAAAAAAACATTTAATAAAATTCAACACTGTTTAAGAACCCTCATTAAACTAGGCATAGAAAGAATATACCTCAAAATAATAAAAGCCATATATAATAAACCCACAGTAAACATCACACTGAATGAGGAAAACATGAAAGCACTCCCCCAAAGAACTAGAACAAGACAAAGGTGTCCACTGTCACCACTTATATTCAAGATAGTATTAGAAATCTTAGCCAGAGCAATCAGGCAAGAGAAAGATAAAGTGCATATAAATCAAGAGAAGAGGTCAGTCTATCCCTGTATGCTTCCGATATGATCTAGTGTCTAGAAAATCTCAATGACTCCACCAAAGACTTGAAGAATTAATTTTAAAAATTCAGGAACGTCTCAGTTTGCGAAATCAATATACATAAATCAGTAGCATTTATCTATACTAAACATAGTCAATGCTAAGAGTATAGTCAAGGACTCAATATTATTCACAATAGCTGTGAATAAAATAAAATATTTGGGAATATACTAAACCAAGGAGGTGAATAATCTCTCAAAAAAATTACAAAACTAGGGGTGGCACCTGTGGCGCAAAGGAGTAGGGTGTCGGTTCCATATGCTGGAGGTGGTGGGTTCAAACCCAGCCCCGGCAAAAAACTGCAAAAAAAAATTACAAAACTGATGAAGAAATTATAGATTATACAAACAAATGTAAAACATCCCTTGCACACGAATTGGTAGAATCAACATGGTTAAAATTTCTATATTGCCCAATGTGAGTCACAGATTTAATGCCATATCTATAAAAATACCAACATTATATTTCACGAATATAGAAAAAATAAATCTATGAATTCACCAAAATAGAACTTGAGTAACAAAGTAATCTTAACCAAAAGAACAAATCTGGAATCTTCATATTACCTGACTTCAAATTGTACTAAATGGGAATAAATAAATAATAAATGGGTATTGGTGTATAAGTGGATATGTAGACCAATGAAACAGGACAGTGAACCCAGAAATAAAACTTTCTGCCTGAGGGGGAAGAAAGATGGCCAACTAAAAGCAGCTTTTGCCTTAGACTCCTGCCCAGAGGGAGAGATTTGGACAGAAGTGGATTCAGTAAAGCTGAATGTGGGAGCTGAGTATAGAAAGAAAATAGCATGTGCACATCATCCCTGCAGAGACAAGCTGAAGACAACAGGCTCATCATCAAGATGATGGGAGATCCCTCCCCCAAGCTGGATGCCCGTTGTGGGCACTCTGCAAGTAAGCAGGGAACAAAGAACCTCTCACATTACTCCACAAGAGACAGCCACTAAACCCCAGTCCTCCTCCTCCAGGGAAGTCCCTCCAGTGAGCCTAGGTGTCATCTTGCCTGGCATAAAAGTGATCAAATATTTCCCCTGCAATTCTGAACACACAGTTCACCTTTCCTCCTAGTCTGACTGACTAAAGGTCTACTCCCTGCAGAACCTGGAGCATTTGGTGAATTTACTAAGAGGTCCAAACATTTTGTGGACTGCTGGACAGCAGCACAGAAACAGTGACTCGTGTGCAAGCAGGGAAACACAGGAAGAGAGGGACACGTGGGGAGAAAATGATGCATGAGGAGAGAGAGATTCATGGAGGTGGTACATGGAGGGGCACGGAAGCAATAATGCCCCAGTTATTACTTTGGAAGGCAAACTTTCCTGACTCTGTCACCCACTGGAGAAGACCTGGTTCCATTCCTATAGGTTTGCCAGATGGAATACCTGTGGATTTTTACTTTCTGGATGCTTGAAATTCTTTGAACTCTTTCTTGTGAGCAGAGATTGTATTGCCTGGGACAATCTGATCAGAACATTTGACCTGTGCTGTCCATCTGGGGATCCTCCGAGTTTGAGTGGTGGTTGCTTTGTAGGGGAGAAGCATAGAGTCTCCTCCTCCAGCTGTCACAGTTGAAGGGGCAATGAGTTGTTTGTATCTTTTCCAAGGTGAGATTTCCGCCTAATACTGTGATTCATTAGGATTGGTAGGGGCAAGCTGACATCAAGACAGAGCCAGCTTGTGTTATCTTACCAAGCAGGTCCTCAGAATTTCTGGCTACAGCTTTGAGAGGGGCCTTTGTAAGGCTGAAGGGGAAAGCCACACTCACAAGCTTCAGCTCATTGGCAAAGGGCTGGTTAGCTCCAGTTCCTGGGACCTCTGATCCAGTCTCACCCCACCAGTTTTCATTGCCAATGAAAAAAAATAAAATTTCTCAAAAAAATAAATTTTCCAAGTTGAGGAAAATACTCATGGTGAGGAACCAGCAGAATAACTTTGGCAACGTGAATAATCAGAGTAGATGAACTCCCTCAATGGATGACAAAGGAGATATAGCAGAAGATACCATTCATACAAAAATGGATGAAATGTCAGAAATAGAATTCAGAACATGTATGACAAAAAAAAGATAAATAGAATGGAGGAAAAGATGGAAATTGAAATCCAAAAAGTAGTTCAAAATTGTGTCAAGAAATTAATGAATTAAAAGAAAATGTCACCAAGAATATGAACATAATGAGAAAAGATATAGCAGAGCTTAAGAAAATGAAAAATATGTTTGAGGAGCTTTGAAATACAGTACAGTCCCTCAGTGGTAGAGTGGTAGAAGAAAGGATCTCTAAAATTGAAGACAAGGTTTTTGAACAATCCCAAGCATTCAAAGAGGCAGAAAAAAGAACAAGAACATTTTCTGAGAGAGAAGTGAGATCATTCCAAAAGATCAAACATCTGAATTATGTGAAGGAGAAGAGGATGATCCTAAAGGCACAGATGTTCTACTCCAAGATGTTATGGAGGAGAGTTTCCCAAGCATTGCAAGAGATACCGAAATCCAGATAGTAGATAGTTTCAGAACCCTAGCATGGCTCAATCCAAATAAAGCAATCCCTAGAAACATTGTAATTAATTTTGACAAAGGTGATATGAAAGAAAAAATCCTGTAAGTACCCAGGCATAAGAAAAGTCTTACCTACAAAGGAAAAAATATTAGGTTGACAGATCATTCAACTGAAAAGTTTCAAGCCAGAAGAGGATGGTCATTAAACTTCTATCTTCTAAGACAAAACAACTTTGGATATAGCCCAGGATCCTATATCCAACGAAACTAAGTTTAATTTGTGATGGAGAAATCAAATACTTCAATGTTATCTATATGTTGAGGAAATTTGCCAAAAGAAGACCAGCTCTCCAGGAAATAACTACCACTGAAGTAAACTCACATAGAATTTAAACAACACAGCCTAGCTTCCACAATGGTGAAAATGGTTAAAAATATACACTGGATCATTGCACAAGACAACCAAAACACTACTATCATACCTATCAATTATCTCAATTAATGTGAACGGCTTAAATTCTCCTCTAAAGAGGCATAGGTTCACTGACTGGATACAAAAACTCAGGCCAGGTATCTGTTGCCTACAAGAGATTCACCTCAAAGGATAAAACAACACTCAGTGTGAAAGGATAGACATCTGCAATATAGGCAAATGGAAATTAGAAAAAAAACAGTGATTGCAAATATATCTTATTTGAGGATATAATTGGATTTTAACCAACAAAAATAAGGATAGACACTACATATTTGTCAAGGGAAACACTGAACATGAAGAGATTTCAATAATTAACAATTATGCTCCCCACCTGAATGCTTCTCAATTTATAAAACAAACCCTAATGGAACTGAACAATATAATATCTTCCTGTACTATAATACTTGGAGATTTTAATACCCCTTTGACAGTTCTGGAAATATTCTCCAAGAAGAAACAAACAAAAAAAATAATGGATTTAAACTTGACCCTAAAACAAATGGATTTAACAGACATTTACAGAATATATCATCCTAATAAAACTGAATACACATTCTTCTCATTACCCTGCAAATCATCCTCCAAAATTGATCATATTTTAGAGCACAATTCTAACCTCAATGAGTTTAAAAGACTAGAAATTATTCCTGTATCTTCTCAGACCATCATGGAATAAATTTGAACTCAACAGCATCAGAATTGTTCATACCCAAATAAAGTTATGGAAACAAAATAACCTTAGAGTAAATAATAGTTGGGTCAAAGATGAGCCTAAAAAGGAAATCATCAGATTTTGGGGAGGAAATTATACTGCAGATACAAATTATCAAAACCTGTGGGATGCTGCAAAGGCAGTCCTAAGAGGGAAGTTTATAGCATTAAAAGCCTTCATCAGGAAAACAGAAAGAGAGAAAGTCAGCAACCTAATAAGCAATCTTAAGGAACTGGAAATGGAAGATCCATCCAACCTGAAACCCAGAGAAGAAAAGAAATAACCAAAATTAGAGCAGAATTAAATGAAATTATAAAGAAAGAAATTGGCTCGGCCCATAGCACAGTGGTTATACTGCTTGCCATATATAGAGGATGGCGGGTTCGAACCTGGCCCAAGCCAGCTAAACAATAATGACAACTAAAACAAAAATAGCCACGTGTTGTGGTGGGTGCCTGTAGTCCTAGCTACTTGGGAGACTGAGGCAAGAGAATGGCTTAAGCACAAGAGTTTGAGGTTGCTGTGAGCTGTGACACCATAGCACTCTACCAAGGGTGACATAGTGAGACTCTGTCTCAAAAAAATAAAATAAAATAAAGTAAAATAAAAAGAAAGAAATCATTTGGAAGATTACCAAAAACAAAAGTTAATTCTTTGAAAAGATTAATAAAATTAATAAAACTCTGGCTAGATTAACCCAAAACAGAAAAGTAAAATCACTAATAACTATAGTCAGAAACAATAAAGGGGACAATAATAACAGATATCACAGAAATTAAAAAAATCCTCAATGATTATAAAAAAACTTTATTCTCAGAAATATAAAAATGTGGATGAACTGGAAAAATACCTGGAAGCATGCCACCTTCCTAGAGTCAATAAGAAAAAATTAGAAATTTTGAATAGACCTATATCAAGCACTTAAATAGCATCAACTATACAAAATCTCCCCCAAAAGAAAAGTCCAGGACCAGATGGCTTCACATTGGAATTCTAGCAAACTTTCAAAGATGAACTATTACTCATAACACATAAACTTTTCCAAAATATATAAAAGAAATAAATCCTCCCCAATACATTCTACAAAGGAAATGATCCCTACATCAGGAAAGGACTCAACCAAGAAAAAAAGTTATAGACCAATATCAATACTAGCAAACCAGCAGCTTTTATAAAAATCAACATTAGTCAAGCCAAAATTATAATCAAAGACTCCAGTCCTTTTACAGTAGTGTTAAGGAAGAAGAAATATCTTGGAAATTATCTAACAAAGGATGTGACAGATCTCTATAAAGCGAACTATGAAACTCTGAGAAAAGAAATAGCAGTAGATGTTAACAAATGGAAAAACATACCATTCTCATGGATGGGAAGAATAACATTGTTGAAATGTCCACACTAATCAAAGCAATCTATATATTTAATGCAATCCCCATTAAAGCATCAATGTCATACTTTAAAGAACTTGAAAAAATAGTATTTCATTTTATATGGAATCAGAATAAAACCTGAATAGCCAATACATTGCTTAGAAATAAATACAAATCTGGAGGCATCACCCTACCAGACTTCTGATTTTACTACAAATGTATAGTGATCAAAACAGCATGATACTAACATAAAAATAGAGATGTAGATGTATGGAATAGAATAGAGAATCTAGAGATGAACTCTGCCACTTATCATCACCTGATCTTTGATAAGCCTAACAAGAACTTTCATTGAGGAAAAGAATCCCTATTTAACAAATGATACTGGGAGAACTGGCTAGTGACCTGTAGAAGACTGAATCTGGACCTACACCTCTCCCCTGTAACAAAAATTGATTCTCACTGGATAAACAATTTAAATTTAAGACATGAAACTTTAAAAATATTAAAAGAGAGGTTAGGGGAAATTCTTGAAAATATTGGCCTAGGAAAATATTTTATGAGGAAGAACTCCCTGGAAATAGAAGCAACACCAAAAATATATTACTAGGATTTGATCAAGCTAAAAAGCTTCTGCACAGAAGCTTTGCTTCTACAACTAAAGCAAACAGACAGCTTTTGGCATGGGAGAAGATTTTTGCATGTTATGATTGTGACCAAGTTCTAATAACTTAAATCTACACAGAACTAAAAATTAATCAATAAGAAAAGAATAAATAGCCCCATTTCTTTGTGGGAAAGAGACTTGAACAGAAACTTTTCTGAAGATGACAGGCAAATGACCAACAAACACATGAAAAAATGCTTGTCATCATTAATCATCAGAACAATGTAAATCAAAATCCCCTTGAGACATTACCTAACTTAAGCAAGATATCCCACCTCACAAAGTCCCAAAACTACAGGTGTTGGCACAGATGTGGACAGAAGGGAACACTTCTACACTGCTGATAGGACTGCAAACCCACACAGCTTTTTTGGAAAGCAGTATGGAGAATTCTCAAGAAACTAAAAGTTAACTTTCCGTTTGATCCTGCAATTCCATTATTAGGTATCTACCCAGAAGAACAAAAATCATTTTACAACAGAGACATTTGCACCAGAATGTTTATTGCAGCCCAATTCATAATTGCCAAGTTGTGGAAGGGGCCCAAGTGCCCATCAATCCATGAATGGATCAAGAAATGGTGGTATATGTATACCATAGAATACTATTCAGCCATAAAAAGATGGAAACTTTACATCATTTATGTTTACCTGGTTAGAATTGGAATATATTCTTCTTAGTAAATTATCTCTGGAATGGTAATAAATGTATCTAATGTACTCAATACTATAATGAAACTAATATATAATCACCTATGCATTCATACAAATGGTAAAACATACCTATAGTCTGGAAAGTCGAAGGAAAGAGAAGAGAGAGGAGAAGGGAGGGGAGAGGGAGGCCAGAAAGACGGAGAGTACTTGGGAAGACTTCACCTAATGTGTACAATGCAATGGTACATTTCAAAACAAATAAGTAACTGAGGTCATAGACATGTTAATCAGTTCGATGTAAGCATTTCACATTGTATATCAAATCAGTACAGTGAACCCCATAAATGCATTAATGGACACAGTTATGATTTAATAAAAAAAGAAACTAATATATAAACACTTACACTCTCATACAAATGATAAAACACAAATATAAGTCTCCACGAACGGGAGGGGAGAGAAGAGAGAAGGGAGGGAACAGAGGAAGTAATTGGTGGGACAAGAAAGGGCATTTGGCAGGATGTCACCTAATATGCAGAATGCAAGGGTATATTTCAAAATAACTAAGAGTAAATTAAAAATGTCTTATTGCAAAAATAAGTAAGTGAGGTGATAGTTATATTAATCAGTGTTTTTTAAGCATTCCACATTGTATATCAAATTACCATATTGTACCTCATAATTGTATAGTTATTATTTAATTAAAAATTAAATTAAAAAATAAATAAAAAGAAAAAAACTTTCTACCTACAACTAATTGATATTTAACAAAGGAGACAACAAAAGGAACTAATAAAAGGAAGCCCTATTTAATTAATTGACACTGAACAAACTGAACAGCTACATGAAGAAAAATGGAACAGAATGATTATTTCTTGCCATATACAAAAATTAATTCAATATGGGTAAAGGATTTAAGTATAGCGCATAAAAACATAACAACTATAGAAGAAAATGCAGGAAAATAAATCTTTTAGACATTCAGCCATGAAAAGAATTTATGACTATGACCCCAAGGTCAAAACAATAACACAACTACATTAATTCAAATTAATTAAATAAAAATGTTCTGCATAGCCAAGGGAAAAATTAAAAGAGTCACTAGACAACCTACATAATGGGAGAATATACTTGCAAACCATATATCTGATATAGGGCTAATATCCAGAAACTACAAAGAACTCAAAACAAAAAAGCAACAGTCCTGCTGACTAGTCAAGAGTTACCTGGCCACGTAGATAGTTTCTGTGTAAAATTGCTGGTCAAAATAATGTTTTAATAAGTGAGCAAAAAACACAAACAGAGGTTTTTCCTAAGAAGATAGACATAAGGCTAACAAATGTGTGAAAAAATGCTCTAATGTTGCTAATCACCCGGGAAATGCAAATTAAAACCACAATGAAGTAACACTTTACCCATGTCAGAATGGCCATTACTAAAAAGTCAAAAAATGATAGATATTGGCATGATGCAGAAAGATAGGAATGTTTAATGTTGGTGGGACTCCAAATTAATACAACCTCTATAGAAAATAGTATGAAAATTCCTCAAAAATATTCATGTGAACTACTATTCAATCCAGTAATCCCAATAATGAGCATCTACCTAAAGAAAAAAAAAACTTTTTGTAAAAAAGACATCTAAACTCTAAAATTTATCACTGCATAATTCACAATCACAATGATGTGGAATCAACCTAAAATGCCCACCAATTCAAGAGTGGACATAGAAAATATCAGCTAGTAATATTGAGGTGAAAAAATGAAATAATGTCTTTTGGAGCAAGAAGTGGAAAAACACTACCTAGACTCAGAACTAATTCAGGGTGTCCCAAAAGTAACCCCTAAATCCACCATACATAGAGGAAATGGAAATTGTAAATAAATGTACCTTTAGTTACAAAATGTTCATTCAAAATTTTTATAAAATATTGGCAATAGATTCTCTATGTGTTGGCCATCTCTTTTAAAATTTTCTATAAAAAACTAAAATTAAGGGCGGCTCCTGTGGCTCAGTGAGTAGGGCGCCGGCCCCATGTACCGAAGGTGGCGGGTTCAAGCCCGGCCTCGGCCGAACTGCAAAACAAAAAAATAGCCGGGCGCTGTGGCGGGCGCCTGTAGTCCCAGCTACTCGGGAGGCTGAGGCAAGAGAATTGCTTAAGCCCAAGAGTTGGAGGTTGCTGTGAGCAGTGTGACGCCACGGCACTCTACCTAGGGCGATAAAGTGAGACTCTGTCT
>CAUYON010060437.1:0-72922 GCA_963573935.1 Arctocebus calabarensis
TTTTTTTTTTTGTAGAGACAGAGCCTCACTTTATCGCCCTGGGTAGAGTGCCGTGGCGTCACACTGCTCACAGCAACCTCCAGCTCTTGGGCTTAAGCGATTCTCTTGCCTCAGCCTCCCCAGTAGCTGGGACTACAGGCGCTCGCCACAGCGCCCGGCTATTTTTTTGTTTTGCAGTTCGGCCGAGGCCGGGCTTGAACCCGCCACCTTCGGTTTATGGGGCCGGCGCCCTACTCACTGAGCCACAGGAGCCGCCCTGATATCTGTTTTTCTTATCTTAGTATGCACTGTTCTTTAACCTAAAGAAGTAACTACATAGTTTGCTATATTTAATTTTCACTGGATGTATACATAAAGGGAACTCAAATAATTTGATTACTTCAGGGATGATTTTTCTAAAACATGATTACTTTGTATTTGTAACACTAATTAAAACTTTTAGAAGTGACCATATACAATTATATATCCCAAATGTTGCTGTCAGAATTTCCCTGGCAAGCTCTAAATTAAGTTTTTCAAGTGGCTAAATGTAATGTCACCAGTTCAATTACAAGCCTCTTTAATCTGCCATTTGACACTAATGTAACAAATTCCAGGAAGGAGGAAAATGCCACATCCAGTTGGATGAGAATCAGGTTTTTTTCTTCTGAATTACATTTAAATTATCAAGAGACTAGAAGGAAAAGAAACAAAAGGAAAAAAAGAGCCAAAAGAGCAGTTTCCCTTTTCACCACCACTTTATGTCCTTACCAATGCACACAGAAGGTCAACTGCTTCCAAGATCAGTTCTTGATGGCCAATGCGGCTTACCCCCAGATCTTCTAGCTCCTGGTGTGTAATGCGCAGCAGCTGGTCTCCGCTGATCTTCTCCCTCTCAAAATTTTTAATATACTGCTGCAAACAGTCATCAAGACCTACAAAATAAAAGTATGGAAGAACAGAATGAAAACATGGTTGAACCAAACAAATGTGGAGGGGGGGCATGCATTAACTCTACCATGTCACAAGCTAAATACATTTTATCTTGGAACTAATCCAATTATCCATCTTTTTTTACCCTATGCAATGGAAAATAATCACTTCATCATATTCCTAGTTGTTAGGTTCCTGAGAAATTATTTGGATTTTCCTCAGAAATTATTAGAAATCTTTACCTCTTTTCTAGGTAGTTCTACTTGCTGCCTACTCATAAAGTATGCTAGCAGGCAGATTCCCCTACTTTCAGATTCACCTGAATCACATTCTTCCTTTCTTCTTTAACTATACTTCAGAGGGAGAGGTAACTTATACAAGGCCAGTCTATCTTCTTGTACTTTGGAATCCCATGTTTAGCCACCTTTATACTACTTTAAGAAAATTAACTTTTTGTTTCAATCATTTCCTATTCATTAATTCCTTCTATGTTCAAATTTTTGGCATTTTAAAAACAAAAGAAACCCCTTTCTTTGATTTCTTTAATCATGTGTTCCCCATTAGACTAATCTGTCATCCTCTTCAGACTCAGGTCCTCTGCTGGCCCTTCCCTTCCTAACCTGTGATGCACTCCTTAACCTATACCATTTGCATTTTACTGAAATTTTACTTTTTACAAAAGTATAAATTGACACTGGATTTTTCTCAGGATTATCCAGGGAAATTCATAAATGATGCCAGGCTGTGGATTGAGTCAGCTTTAATCACCTATGAAATGACCTGATACAAATGATTAACTAGACTAATAAAATTAACTCTCTAAAATTTTAAGTAAGAATACCAAGAAAATGAAGCAATTAGAAGAAACTAACTCATCTTGATTGTATCAAGGAGAGAGAAAAAAGGCCATAATGGGCTACATTCCAGCTGAAATTATGAGGAACCAGAAATTATAAGCAAATAAAAAAACAGAGACAGGGTTAGAATGGATATGTAAAAGGAAGCAATGTTCCATAACAGAGAGATTTTGTAGCCACTGAGAGAGAAAAAGAGTCAGTCCTAAGGGCAGCCTGGTTCTTGACAGGGTCTAGTATCAGGCTACAGATGTCCTTACTCTATTCTCAAACTTCCTAAAAGTAACTTGAGTTACTTTGTTGCCTTTCTGTATTACCTTCTTTTTCTTTCATTCTCCACTGGTATGTGTGCACTGATGAGGGCTAAAATGTTCTTACTGGATACAGCAATATGAAACTCATCAGTGATAAACACTAAAGTTGTTTTTACAGAGATGGCAATAAGCCAACATTGAAAGTGTTCAAGACTATTCAAAGCAGAAGAGAAGAGAAAAATGAGAGGATACCTAGAGAATATGGAATTGGAAGAGAGTTTATTTTACTTGCTTTATGATAGAGACTTGAAGATATTTAAATGTGGATGAGAACCATATATCTCTATTGAAAAAGGAGGGAAGGAGGAGAAGATAGGTGTAGATACAGGTAGATTTATAGACTGTGAGTAAGAAGATAAGGGAATTCCTAACTAATGACTTTAAGACAAGATAATGGATTCACATAATAGTTCAGTGAGATACTGGTGAAGAAAATAAACATGTAAGTTGGTACCACTAAAAATGTGCTGTATATCTAAATAAAGTCAGTACTAATTACAGTATCACAGAACCATGCAGGATTTACATATATATTTTTATGATTAAATCATAGCTGTGTACATTAGTGTGATCAAGAGGTACAATGTGCTATTTTCATATACAATCTGAAATATTTTCATCAAACTGTTTAACATAACCTTTATGGCATTTTCTTAGTTATTGTATGAAGACATTTGTATTCTGCATTTAGTAAGTTTTGCCTGTACCCTTCTAAGATGCATGGTAGCTGTGCCCCACCAATTACCCTCCTTCCACCCAACCTCCCCACTCCCCTCCCTTGCCCCTTTCCCCATATATTTGTGCTATAACTGGGTTATAGCCTTCATATGAAAGCTATAAATTAGCTTCATAGTAGGGCTGAGTACATTGGATACTTTTTCTTCCATTCATGAGATACTTTGCTAAGAATATGTTCTAGCTCCATCCATATAAACATGAAAGAGGTAAAGTCTCCATCTTTCTTTAAGGCTGCATAGTATTCCATGGTATACATGTATTACAATTTATTAACCCATTCGTGGGTCGATGGGTACTTGGGCTTCTTCTATGACTTAGCAATTAAGAATTGGGCTGCAATAAACATTCTGGTACAAATATCTTTGTTATAATGTGAGTTTTGGTCTTCTGGATATATACCTAGTAGAGGAATTATAGGATAGAATGGCAAGTCCATTTGTAGATCTCTAAGTGTTTTCCAAACATCTTTCCAAAATGTGCGTATTAGTTTGCATTCCCACCAGCAATGTAGAAGTGTTCCCTTTTCTCCATATCCATGCCAACATCTCTGGTTTGGGGATTTTTGTGATGTGAGCTAATCTTACCAGAGTTAGATAATATCTCACAGTAGTTTTGATTTGTATTTCTCTGATGATTAAGGATGATGAGCATTTTTTCATGTGTCTGTAGGTCGTGTGCCTGTCTTCTTCAGAGAAGCTTCTCAAGTCCCTTGCCCACACTGAGATGGGATCACTTGTTCTTTTCTTGCTAATACGTTTGAGTTCTCTGTGGATTCTGGTTATTAAACCTTTGTCTGAGGCATAACCTGCAGAATCTTCTCCCATTCTGAGGGCTGTCTGCTTGCTTTACTTACTGTGTTCTTGGCTGTGTAGAAGCTTTTTAGTTTGATCAGGTCCTAGGAATGTATTTTTGATGTTGCTTCAATTGCCCGGGGGGGTCCTCCTCACAATATATTCCAGGCCGATTCCTTCAAGAGTTTCCCCTGAACTTTCTTGTAGTATTTTTATAGTTTCATGTCTTAAGTTTAAGTCTTTAATCCGGTGAGAGTCTATCTTAGTTAATGGTTAAAAGTGTGGGTCCACTTGCAGTCTTCTACAGGTCACCAGGCAGTTCACCCAGCACCATTTGTTAAATAGGAAGTCTTTTCCCCACTGAATGTTTTTGATTGGCTTGTCAAAGATCAAATAACAGTAAGTAGCTGGGTTCATCTCTTTGTTCTCTATTCTGTTCCAGACATCTACCTCTCTGTTTTTGTGCCAGTACTATGCTGTTTTCATCACTATCGATTTATAGTATAGTCTCAGGTCTGGTAGTGTGATTCCTCCTGCTTTGTTTTTATTTCTGAGTAATGTCTTGACTATTTGAGGTTTTTTTTTTTATGATTCCATATAAAACGAAGTATTTTTTTTGAGATCTTTAAAGTATGACAGTGGAGCTTTAATAGGAATTGCATTAAAATTGTATATTGCTTTGGGTAGTATGGACATTTTAACAATGTTGATTCTTCCCAGCCATGAGCATGGTATATTTTTCCACTTGTTAACATCTTCAGCTATTTCTTTTCTTAGAGTTTATAGTTTTCTTTATAGAGATCTTTCATGTCCTTTGTTAGGTAAACTCCCAAATATTTCATCTTCTTTGGCACTACTGTGAAAGGAATAGAGTCCTTGACTGTTTTTTCAGCTTGGCTATTGTTGGTGTATATAAAGGCTACAGAATTATGGGTGTTGATTTTGTAACCTGAGACACTGCTGTATTTCTTGATCACTTCTAAAAGTTTTGTAGTAGAGTCCTTGGTGTTTTCCAGATATACAATCATATCATCTGTGAAGAGTGAAAGTTTGATCTCTTCTGACCCTATGTGGATACTTGTGATCACCTTTTCTTCCCTAATTGCAATGGCTAAAACTTCCATTACCATGTTAAAGAGCAGTGGAGACAATGGGCAACCTTGCTTGGTTCCTGATCTGAGTGGAAATGATTTCAATTTAACTCCATTCAATATGACATTGGCTGTGGGTTTGCTGTAGATAGCCTCTATCAGTTTAAGAAATGTCCCTTCTATACCAATTTTCTTAAGTGTTCTGATCATGAAGGGGTGCTGGATATTATCAAAAGCTTTTTCTGCATCATTGAGAGAATCATATGGTCTTTGTTTTTTAATTTGTTTATGTGCTGAATTATATTTATAGATTTACGTATATTGAACCAGCCTTGAGACCCTGGGATAAAGCCCACTTGGTCATGGTATATAATTTGTTTGATGTGTTGCTGGATTCTGTTTGTTAGAATCTTGTTGAATATTTTTGCATCAACATTCATTAGTGATATGGTCTATAATTTTCTTTTCTTATTGGGTCTTTTCCTGGTTTGGGGATCAAGGTGATGTTTGCTTCTTAGAATGTGTTGGGTAGTATTCTTTCTTTTTCTATATTTTGGAAGAGGTTGAGTAATATATGTACTAGTTTCTCTTTAAAGGTTTAGTAGAATTCTGATGTGAAGCCATCTGCTCCTGGGCTTTTAGAAACTCATTTCTTGATGGGAAAAAAATCCTTTGGGTATTACAACTACTTGTGGCTCAGCTTTCCCAACAAAACCTTTTTCCCTAGCATTTAATTTCTCTTGTTGAGTTTTCTTGGATATCACAAAAGTAACACTGACATTGAGTTCATGGGCATTGACCCAACATGTATGCAGGGTCATGTTACAAAACTATACAAATATATGTCTGTGGGAAAGGCTTCCTCTCATCCATTGGTCCTCCCCAAAGTCATTTCCAAAATGTCTCCTGTACCTGTTGGCTGCCATTGGCTGCACTGAGAGCATTGTTTCTCCTATAATCTCAGTGATTTCATGTGTGATTTGGGATTTGTGTATTAAATTTAACCATTTATTATTTATCATGTAATTCTAAAAATGTTATTCAATTCACCATTAATTATGTCAAGTACTGAAGAAACTTTGTAATGAATTATAGTTAAAAATTATCTTTTCATATCAAGTAACAATTAAGTTAATTTCATTGATCAGGCTGGGATTCTGGGAAGATGGCCGACTGGTAGCAACCCTCAGCAGAGGCTCCTGAGTAGAGGAAGAAAAACTGGATGGAATCCGACTCTATGAAGCCAAAGGTGGGGAGCTGAGCCAAGAAAGAAATTTGGCAAGCTGTAACTCCAAGGAAGACCACTCAAGAAAACAAATTACAGGTACAAAGCCTATCAACTAGACAATGGTAGACCCCTCCCCCAAGCAAGAGGCCTACCGCAGGCTATCTGCAAATGATCAGGGAACAAATGACCTCTCATTTTACTTAGCTGGTGAGAGCCGCTAAACTATAGGTCTGTTTCTATAGGGAGGTCCCATTTGTGAACCTAGACACTACACTGCCAGGCATAAAATTGAACAGATGTTTTCCCCTACAAGTCCAAACTCCCAATTCACGCTTTCCCCCTCGCATGGCTGTCTGAAGTTCTTCCCACTGCATAGCACAGAGTGTTTGGTCTTGTCCTGAGAGATCTGGGCATAGGGTGGACCGCCAAGCCTCAGGATGGAATCTGTGACTAACAAGGAAGGAAGAGAGTGTGGGAAGAAAGGGACACTTGGCAGGAGGAGGAGCAGTCCTCTGGTTATGAATATGCTGGGCCAGTGGTGGTGTTGACCCTTGGTTTGGGCTGTGTCTGGTGGGATGGGGTGCAGAATGCCCAGCTTTCACTGCATCCACAGCAGGGGAGTGGTTGCCCTGTGTGGACTGAGTTCGACAGATAGGGCTGGTCCCCCGCTCATGCTGGGCCTGCAAGCAGAGACTTGCTAGGTGTGAACTGAGACCTAAGAGCAAGGGCATTCCAATAGAACCCTTAAGCAGTGGCTTACTGTTTGTGAATCAAGACCTGAGCACTAGGGTGTGATCCCCTGTTTCCAGCAGGGCTGGTGAGCAGAGGCTTACTGGGTGAGGACTGAGACCTGCGGGTGAAGTGCAGTGCCCTGACTCTAACAGAGTATGCCAGGCAGTGGACTGAGACTGGCAGGCAGGGGCATGGTCCCCTGACTCCAACTGGTCTGGCAAGCAGAGGCTAGTTGGGTGAGGAGTGAGACCAGTGGGCAGGGACATGGCCCCTGGCTCCAACTGGGCCTGTGAGCAGAGAAGCGGACAACAGTGTGGACTGAGTCGCAGGCAAGAGTGTGGATCCCTGGTTCCAATTGTGCTATTGGAGACCCTTGAATCCCTCTCTGTTGGGCAGGGTTTGCAATGCCTGACAGAATTTAATTGGAACCCATGTCTGGGGCTGTGGTAAAGAACTGAAGGGTGGGGGCTGGGTGCTACAGCTGTTTGTATCTCTTCACAGTCGATATTTAAACCTAATACTGTGATTTCTTAGGACAGGGTAGAGGTTGGTTCATATCAAAACAGAGCTAGCTTGTGCTATCTCACCAAGGAGGTCCTCAGAGTTTCTGGCCAAAACTCTGAAAAGGGCCTTCATAAGGTTGTAGGAGATTAGCCACAATTACAAAGCCTAGTGCTGTGTTTTGGTTAGGGGCTATCTCTACTACCTGGGAACCCCAATTCAATCTCACTCTACCAGTCCTAATAACCAAACAGTGGAAAATAAACATAGGACAGACCCAACAGAAGAACTCTGGCCACATGAATAACCAGAGTAGATCAACCTCACCCAAGAAATGACAAAGGAGATACAACTGAATTGCCATGCATAGACAAATGGCAGCAATGTCAGAAATCGAATTCAGAATATGAATTGAAAATATGATAATTAGAATAGAAGAAAAGATAGAAATTGAATTCCAAAGAGTAGTTCTAAAGTTGTCACAAGAATCGCCTACACAGGGAGAAATATCAGAACGACTGCAGATCTCTCGGCCGAAACATTTCAAGCCAGAAGAAGATGGTCTAAAATTCTCTAACACAGATCAGTGCTGTGGTTCGGTAATGGACTTAAAGGAATAGTCGTTCATTGGAAGTAGTTAATGAAAAACTTCCATTTAAACTTTAATTTTTTATCTGTAGAAGAGTGATGCATATGGATTCATTATGGGGCACTGCCCTGAACAGATATTCTTTCCTATGAAAAAATTTTCTTTGTGGATATTTGGATTAACAAAAAAGACCACTGGTTGGGGAGGGGATGGTGGGTATGGTTGCCCTTTGACCATGTATGACTTTGGTGCGCACACACACATAGACACACACACGCACACATGCACTGCATGTGCTCAGCAGAACATGTATCTCATCCTATTGATGGAGTCTGTGATTAAATTCAAGCTCTCACATCAAGAGCCTCTCCTTCCAAAGTCATCAGTTGAGGACATTTTTCAGTGTGGAACTCCTCAAAGAAGAAGGAGTCTCTCTTACTCATCTCTTACTGCCAACTCCCAAATCACATCTTCTTTGGCAAAAGAGAACCCGAGGCTCTCCCACCCCCAAGACTCGGGTTTATGCCTTAGCATGCCTGGTGACCGCCTGTCACCTGGAGGCCTCTTTGAGATGACATGTATCAGTGCACATTATCTCCAGCCCACATTGACCTAAAAGACCAGAAGTCAGTGCCTGTAAATCATCTCTGGAAAGTTGCAGAGTTCTCCTGAAACTTAAAGTCACGCCTTCAAGAACTCTGGTTCTTCCAGGTTCCTACTGTGCTGACAGAAGGTCCTGCCTATAACATCTTCCCTAAGGGCATTTGCCAGATTTACTGACTTTCACATTTCTAGGGATTTCTTGTGGTTAGTTTTTATTTGTGTAAGAACCTGATACTTTTCACCTAAAGCTTTCTAGAAACATCTAGAATCAGCCCTCACCCCATCTGCTGTGGTGCAGACTGGTGGTCTCAAGCCTGCCCTGGCCACCAGGAGGGCATTCTAGCTAAACTGAGGCATCCACCATGCCTTGTGCAATTCTGTTACCTATTGGTGCATAACCAACCACCTTAAATTTAACACCTTAAAACCACACGTTATTTGTTGTCAATCCACACGTTATTTGTACATCAGAAATCAAAACAATGCTCAATGGGAGTGATTCTCCACTCCCTGTGGCTGGATGGACACTCCTCAGGTGGGATCTCACTGCTGGGCCCTGTGCTCCTGCCAGCTGGGCCCCTGGGTTCTCTGCCACAGACCACCTCCTGTGGCTTTCATGGCCTTCCTCACAGAGGGTGATCTCAGAGAAGCTGGACTTCATACACGGAGAGTGGCTTCAGCCAGGGCCTAATGAAGCCGCATAAGACTCAGACCTGTAAGTGACAAGCATCCCACAGCCCTGCTGCTATGACAGTGGGGTAGGAGGAGGGGAACATTCTAAGATCATGGGATTAAATCTCAGTCTTCTAATGGGACTGTGTTCTTGTCCTTGGTCTCTGACTTTTGTGAGTGTTTCTTGGCTCCTCCCCCTCCTTAGGTGAGATAATAAGATTAAAAGGGTCTGGGGTCTTGCAAGATCCAAGAAGGGGGATCTACATGAGGGTGAGAGTGCTAGCAGGTGCGATTATTTCAGGGGCTTACAAATGTCCACTTGATTCCTTTTCTCCAGAGTGGCTGTGCCAGACCCTTGGTAAGCATGTTCCCTATCCAGGTGTGACGAATGCCATCAAATAGCCACCTCTGGTGCCTCCGGCTAGAAGTGTTCTCCCCGCATTCTGAGTTCTTGCTTTCTCCCCTGCATTGTCTTGAAGTTTCTCAACTCCCTATCAGGTTGCAAGCTCCCTGTAGGCAAGGGCAGAATAGGGGCACACCCAGCAATGACAGCTGGGAATGGAGTCTTCTCTGCCTGGCATGGTCACCACCAGCTCTACTTCCTGTTACCAGTTTCTGTGGGGCTTCAGTATCAGGGGAGGTGAGGACTGAGCATGGCATGTGAGGGCATTTCTGTGTTTAATTAATGTAAAACAATAATAAGTTCAACAAATCAATCTTATGCTAACATATGTGCTAAATATAAATGTCTGCCTTAGGAAATTAGGAACGCAATTGTTTGGTTAAATAGCCCTTTCCATGTAGAATCAGTAATATGTCACACAGGCAGTGAGAGAGATGTATTAGATAATTTCAAATGGTCCTTTGAGAACTAAAATTCTCTAACACAGATCAGTGCTGTGGTTCGGTAATGGACCTAAAGGAATGAATATTTATAGCCAATTCTGCTTCTGAGCTCAGAAAGAATTTGAAAGACTAATGAGCTTTGGAAATCAAGCTTATACAATTCTTCACCTCCTTAGAGTATGACTATATGCTCATGCACTCTTAAAAATTCACAACATACTAACAAAAAGATCCCAGTTAGAATACTGGGGAAAGTAAGAAAAGAAATTGTTATAATCAAGAAAAATGGCAAATAAGGAATAAACATAAAAGTGTTCATCTTCACAATACCAGATTTCTGAATTTAGTTCTAAAATTTGACATGTGAAATACTAAAAACAGTTGCATGCTTAATGATGTCTATCTCTTAATCACAGCCAGCAAAGACAAGAACTAATTAATTTTCCAAATCCATGCTGACTATGGATATTATTTATGTGCAGATTTCTAATATAAGCTTGTGGTACTCACAAGAAAATTTCTAAGAAATACTTCTGTCCATTGAAGATAGAAGTGAAGAGAAAAAAGAATTTTTAAAAATTTCATAATTGCACTCTTTAGCTGGAGATCTGGGTTTAACAGCAGAAGCCCCAGGCTTTGTCCTTCTCTCTTTTGCACTTCTCTTTCTGAACTGCCTAAAACTAAATATTCCTGTAAATACTCTAAATCCTCTGTTATTTCAGAAAAATTGAAGGCAGTAAAAAAATACTAAAAGTTCAAGGTTTGTGTCAAGTGTCAAACTGAATTTTATTCACCCATCAGAGTTTGTCGATAAGAACAATGTAGGCAGCACAACGCTTTCCTTTGTGGAACTGTCCTTCCAGTTGAAGGTTGATCAGCATCGCTCTCAGCAAATGCCAGTAGTTTCCCTCCGGTCGTTGTAACAACCAAAACTCTCACATGCATTCTGGGCAGTGGTAGCATCCTGGACTTGAGAGATAATGTGCATGAAGCTCCTTAAAATGGAAAAATAATATATCTGGCATCAGACTATCTCTTTATTGTCATTTTGAACAAGCCCATTTCCACCTATGAATTTCTCAGGTCCCCCAAAGGCAGCATCTCGCAGAACTCTTTCTCAAAGCTAAGCTTCTGCTAGACTTCTAGAAACGGAGAGGTTAGTGTGAACAGGAGAGTTTCCTAGGGTTAAGGAGAGGCCAGCACTCTCCTCCTGGGTGTGAGTGAGTCCTGTGGGATGGCGGGGTGGAGGAGAATGGTCCTGGGTCTCTCCACATGCTCAATGCTCTCCTAGGAACGAGAAGTCCAAAAGGGCAGAATTATTCTTCCTATCTAGGGACACTTAAAACTAAGCACTGCTTTTCCTCAGCAGGCTTTTGTGTTAACATCCCCCCATCTAGGGAAATGTCTGCCAAGGAAGAGAACTTTATCAGCCCTGTTTTATGCTAGGAAAAGAGGAGGCAGAAGTTGGCTCCTTATTGGAGTCAATAAATTCTTAAATCATAGCAGCATGTTAAATATTTAATATCTCTGCATTACTATCTTTCCAGCCCTGACCCCTAACTTGAAGTTACAAGAAAGCCCATGAGATTGTGAACATTCACTCCCAGACTGTGTTCTCACTCTCACACTTTCAGCTTTTTGTGTGTGTGTGTTTGTGGTTTTTGGCTGGGGCTGGGTTTGAACCCTCCACCTCTGGCATATGGAGCTGGTGCTCCACTCCTATGAGCCACAGGCCCTGCCCCCGGATTTCAGCTTTCAGCAGCAAATCACAATTGCCACTTAAGTGTTCTTACCATTTTGTCACTCCAGCCATTTGTGCTATGGGTTAGGAGATCTTGGCTGTGACTCTCTGAATTCACTTGTCTTTCCAAATTTCAAAATGATAAAAGTTATGTTTTATTTTATTTTAAAGATAACTGGGAGAAATAAGTTGAAGGCTCTAATGAAAAAAGTAGACAAGTAAAAATGATGGATAAAGAATGCAAATAAGTGGAACTCTAATAGGCAAAAACAAAGGGAAGTCCTATGATCAGAAACACTGATCAGCAGTACAAGAATGTCTGCGGGGGCCCCATCGCGAGACTAGACATGGCTAGGGGAAGAATCAGTGAGCTTGAAAGTAGGTTAGACCCAAAATTAAATGCAAAGATAAAAAGAATTTATAAAGTATGAGAACACACATCTAATATTTAGGGAAGATTTTCAAAAGATATGAGTTAAAACATATGGATCATTAAAGAAGATGAAAAGAGCCTAGAACAGAAGAAATATTTGAAGTTATAATGACCAAGAAGTTTTCCAAAGTAATGATAAATGCTTCCTTCTCGCAACACTGACCTCAACTTGGCCTACCGCTGTTTGCTCTGAATACCTCGGTCCTTTGGGGTTTTTATATTTGCAAGTTCATCAGACACTCTCTTGCTTCCCTCAGCTTTCTCCTGTACAGACTTGAGAAACAGAGAGATCTTGTAGCTGTTGGTGGCTTGGGGTCCATGGGACCAAACGCATTGTTAATTAGTTTTGTTGTCTATCTAGTTTTATCATCCATTTTCCTGCAGGCCAGTGGTTCTCAATCTTCCTAATGCCATGAGCCTTTAACACAGTTCCAGTGGACCGCAACCCACAGGTTGAGAACCGCTGCTGTGGGCATTTAGGACTATCTAAAAAGTAAGTTTCCAATGTTGCCAACTTGACCCTGGAATCTCTCTGATTTCCAGCTTCTTTTCTTTGGAAATGCACTTTCAAAACCAGATTCTGGGCCCAGAGATGTTCTTTGCTATAGATAGATAGATCTTTGGTCATAGATTTTAGTCTTGTTCCATGCATAGAACTTAGACTTTAAGAGATCAAAATTGGGTATGATCAAGACTCCACATCAAATTAACAATTTGTAGGAAATAGAGACAACACAGGACCAACTCTAAAATTTAGAGTGTGGGGAACTCTATAAGACAATTAGCCATGCCCTTATATTTCTACAAGCCACTGTAAGTTAGATAGGGTAGAATTCATTACAAAATGCCCAAAAAAGGAGATGAACAAGAGAGAGATAAATAAAAGGGAATCTATAGTTTAAAACAGACTTAAGAGATGCATGACTCAGTCACAGTGTATATAGCATCTGTTGATCCTGACTCAAACACATTTTAGAAACATTTGACAATATTTATAGGATAGAAACTTGAACACCCACTGTATGTTTGATAATATTAAATGATTTTTGTTAAACGTTTAGGTATGATAATGATACTTTCAGGTGGGTATTTTGGTAGAGAAGAGTCGGTAAGATATGTATACTGAACTAGTCATAGGTGAATTGATAGTATGTTTGAGATTTACTTCAAAATAATAAAGGAAAAAAAAGTGGATAGAAAAATAAAGAAAACATAAGTGGCCAAGAGGTGATGGTGGTTGAAATCACGTAAAGAGTACATGGGAGTTTATTCTATACTTCTGCCCCACATAGTGTATTTGAAAATATTTTTACATCAAAAATGTTAAATATACTTAAATGTTAACATTTGTTTTATCTGGGTGGGTGGGTGGTGCAGACCTACTGTTTTTCTGTTTGTGCAAACCTACATTTTCCTATATGTTTGGAATATTTCTTAATTAAAAAAAATACTGACATGTAAAAAATAAAAGCACATAAAGTTTTATTTCTCTCATTCAACATGTGATGATTTTCAATTTAATTTTCAGAGGGCCTAATGGTTGAGAGAGACATGCAAAACCAGGGTATTTTCATTTGTAAGCTATTGGCTACACTGAAGTGAAAAAAGATGGTTGTAATTGTTAATAACAATGGCAGAAGATTATCACTCTTTTAAAAAACATTTCCAATTGTCCAAAAGACTATGTTGGCTCTATAGATGCTTGTCTCCAGAATGTCATGTGTCCTTTGCTGATAATGATTAAAATGGTGATTATCATGACGATCACAGTGAGGTTGAAAAGACTAAAAATGGTAGGTTTGGGGCGGTGCCTGTGGCCAAGTGGGTAGGGCGCCAGCCCCATATACCTAGGGTGACAGGTTCGAAGTCGACCCTGGGTCAGCTAAAACAGCAGTAGCAACTGTAACAAAAATAGCCGGGCATTGTGGCAGGCGCCTATAGTCCCAGGTACTCTGGAGGCTGAGGCAAGAGAATCACCCTAGCCCAAGAGCTGGAGGTCCCTGTGAGCTGTGACGCCACAGCACTCTACTGAGGAGGACAAAGTGAGACTCTATTTCAAAATAATAAAAATAAAAATAAATAAATAAAAATGGTAGGTTTGTGCTGTAACAGAATACCGCAGGCTGGAAAATTTATGAAGAGTAGAAATTTATTTCTCAGAGCTCCAGAGGCTGGAATCCAAGATCAAAGCACCAGCAGGTTCATTTTCTGCTAAAGGTTCATTTTCTGCTGAAGGTTTAGTCTCTGCTTTCAATGTGGCATCTTGAAAAGTGCATGATTTGATGGGGAGGAGTTTTGTGTCCTCACATGGCAGGGGATGGAAGGGCAAAAAGGAGTGGATTCCCTCCCTGGAGACCTTTTGTAAAGGCACCTAATCCCAGACGTGAAGGAGGAGCCCTCGTGGACTCATCACCTCTTAAAAGCCCTACTTCTTAGTACTGTCACATGGGCAATATCTGAATTTTGAAGGGGGTACATTTAAACCATAGTATTGCAAATAATTATTGAAGGGGGGAAAATGATCTTTAACATGTATTGATTAGATACCATGCACTACATATAAAATAATGCATATGTTGTGTTTAACCCCCATGACTCTGGGATAGATGGACCACTCCATGTCATGTGAACTGGGTTTCATAGTCCTTGTCCAATGTCACAAAAAACAGTCTACGATGGAGCCGAGATTCAAGCTTATGTCTGCCTCTTTAAAGCTTTGCTGATAATTCACTTTACCGATTTGTAAAAAAGTGAAATGAAATTAGCAAAGCCAGTAATGTGCATGTGTCAGGCAATGCTGGCTTCGCGTTGGTCCGGTTATCCACACTGGAAACGGTGACCTGAGGGTTCAGAAATCTGGGTCCTTGTTTTGCCTGTAGATTGAACTATTCTCCAGAGAAGACATGCTTTAAAGATTGAGCAGAAATTTTATTTTATTTTTATTTGCAGCATCCCTTTACTTCCTTCCCACAACAACATCCCTTTGCCTCTTAGAAAACCAACCTGGGGCATCGCTTCTTCAACATGCACCGTCTAGTAAGACTGCCACTTAACACCTCCTCCCCTCCAGAGAGAAGCACTGGTAAGTGACTTTGAGTCCAAAATGGATCCACACTGGACATGAGGTAAAACTGTCTCACATGGAGTTGTCACGTGAACCATGCAGAGATGGCCAGGCGTTGGCACCTCCATCAGACTCCTGGAAATGGCTTGGGTCCTGCTAACTTGGAAGCCTAGACTTTGGTTCATCCTGTGACATTTCTGTGATATTTTTTGGTATCTACTGACTTTGTACTAATTAACCAGAGTAGGTGTCTGAAATCTACAAACAATGAATAAATCGAGAAATATTCCATTCTTAACTAAACTGTAGTCAGCCTCCTCCAAGCCCTGCAGGCCTCAGCTGTGGTGAACATCCTTGTCAGGCCTGAAACTTTCATTTGCAGCAAAAATCTTTTTTTTTTTTTTTGAGACAGAGTTTCACTTTATCGCCCTCGGTAGAATGCTATGGCGTCATAGCCCACAGCAACCTCCAACTCCTGGGCTTAGGCGATTCTCTTGCCTCCCAAGTAGCCTCCCAAGTAGCTGGGACTATACAGGTGCCCACCACAATGCCTGGCTGTTTTTTTTGTTACGGGTTGGCCGGGGCCGGGTTTTTGAACCTGCCACCCTCGATATATGGGGCAGTGTCCTACCCACTGAGCCACAGGCACCGCCCAGCAGCAAAAATCTTGCCAAGTCAGTGCAGTGAGAACCCGTCCCACCCACATTTCACTGACCTCCTCTCCCTCCTGGCCTCCAGGTGACGTCTGGCCATCCCACCTGTCTTCAGCAAGCAACTGTGGGGTCAGTATAGCCAGAATATCCCTTGCCCCACATGTTTTCTCTTAGTAATTTTTCACCCCCCAACTTCTCCATTCTACTCTTTAGCTAAAAATACCCGCTTTTCCTTGTGTTTGGAATTAAGCCCAGTTCTGTACTGAGGTCTCTTTTCCCCTTCTGTAATAGCACCTGAATAGAATCTGTTTTTTTACTGCTTTAACTAGTGTCAGGCTCTGGTTTCTCTTTAGAAAAATATGGTAACTGTATTGATTGTTCCAAGATGAAAGCATACAGTTTCCTTACTTTTTTATTTAAGGGATCTTTCCTTCCCAGCCTCATTTCCAGGGGACAGATTTTCTATTCCCTTCCTATGCCCATTTCTTTTCTCTCTGTCCTGCTACAAAATAAGAAGCTCCGTCACCCAATCCTCACTCTATAATTTAACCTTCTTCTTCCACATAGGTGCTTATCAAAAAGAATTAGAGATTAAGATAAGAATGTTCTAGAATCAAAGTATCCTTTGGAAAATGAAAAGTCCAAGCTCTGCACCCCCAGTGCCTAAAGCACATGGTATTGCTGCAACTTCAAACAGGCTTTGGGGTATTTTTAAGTGATTCTTTCCTGGGTCTTAACACTTGGGCTTTGTTTCTAATCTGAGAGCAATTTAATGCCACTCTGATTTAGAGAGAGAATCAACTAAAGTTAGAAAATACCTGATAACACCTACCAGAACCCATTCCTGGTGCTAAGGCTAAGAGGAAAACTTTTTGGTAATGATGAGGCTAAAGTTAGCTGACTTATAAAGATCAGCTCTTAAAAAGAAAAATGAAAAGGACGATCCAGGCACAATTCTCAGTCTCTTAACTCAGTAGGAAGGAAATAACCTCCTCCCTCTATTGCATCAGCCTATATTCTAAAGCCAAGGCCCAGCAGTCTCACAAGAAAACTCTACACCCATATCAATTGGGGTCCATCCCACTGTCTCTCCCAGGGGACACAAAGAACCCAAGAAGCTTTGCAGGTCCCTGCAAATGAGAAGACGGTCTCCATCCTCCCATCTACCTTGGTTGCTAGTGAAATCAGCATGTGGAAACCTTCCATTGTCAGCTAAATCCCAGAACTTTTTTTTTCCTGGGCCATCACAATCGTTTCTGAGCCTGGGAACCTCAATCTTAGCGCCCTGTCCCCCTAAGCCCATACAGCAGCAACAGTTCTAAAATGTCACCTTCTCTCGCAAGAGATGCAGAAGTTACAAATGCTCGTGGTGCTGGAGAGCTTCCTCCAGGCTGCTCCACTCCCGTCTTCCTCTGCTTTTCCAACCAGAACACTTCGCGTGCCTCATCTCCTCTGGGGGTCCACCTTCTGCCCTGCCTCGGCTTCCGAAGGCAGCTGGTGCTCTCCTCTGGGCCAGCATCCTTCACATGTATCCTGTTATCCACACTGGGAACAGGTGTCTGAGGTTCTGAAATCCAGATCCTTGTTTTGTCTGTAGATTAAGCTATTCTCCAGAGAAGAACTCACACTTTAAAGGTTAAGCAGAGGCCAAGTACAGTGGCTTATGACTATAATCCTAGCACTTTGGGAGGCTGAGAAAGGCAGATTGTTTGAGCTCAAGAGTTGGAGACCAGCCTGAGAAAGAGGAAGACCCATCACTATTAAAAGTAAAAAATAAAAAAACCTGGCCGGGTGCCTGTAGTGGCAACTACTTGGGAGGCTGAGGCAGGAGGATCACTTGAGCCTAAGAGTTTGAGGTTGTTGTGAAATATGATGATGCCATGGCACCCCACGCAGGGCAATAGAGTAAGACTTTGTCTTTAAATAAATACATAAATGTTAAGAAGAAATTTAATTTATTCACAGCATCCCTTTATCTACTTACAGCAAGAGCGTTCCATCGCCTATTGGAAAACCTGGGGTGTCGCCTCTTCCCCAGCGTTCACCATCTGGCGAGACTATAAATTAAGATGTCCTCCCCTCCCTGAGAGGGGATAAGAAGTCACAAAAGCCTCTGGAAATAGGGTGCTCACGTTGGGGGAAATAAGAATGGATATTCAAAGCTAATGTGATGCCTCAAGTTTCTCAGTGTGTGTTCAGAGATAAATGTGGTTAACAAACCAGCTCTTGTTGATGGGAAACACCCACATCCCCTTGGTCCAGCCTCTGTGTCTGACTGCAGGCTGCTCAGGCAGCTGAGAACACAGTCACTTCCAGGCTAAGCCACCGGGAATCTTAGGGGCTTCAGCTGCTCCAAGGACCCTTAGTGGGATGTAGTGACGGGAAGATGGTGCACCATGTTACTCTGGAACTCTATACCGGGTGAGGCCCTGGCAGGCAGGGCTCACAGGTGGCTGGACATGGGCCCAGATAAAGAAGAGGATTGCGGGGAGGATGTCAGGATCAGCGAGATGATGAGGGTGCTTGCTTAGTTGTGTTGAATACTTAATTTAACTCCACGTGAAAGTTAGGCCGCCAGAGACAGTGTTGTATGTACATGAATACCACGGAAGTCACTGGCCTGTTTTTCAAAGAAACTACAAGGTCCCTGCTGCCCCCAGCACCTCTGCAGGGTGAGATGCTATACCGTTGGGTTTGCAAGGCCCTGGAATCTTGCTACATAAATGGAGAAAGCACAGCTCTGCACCATCTTCTGGATGCAGGAGGACCGGAAGAGGAGCTTGTCAGCTGTAATTTTCAATGACATCTAGAATGCTTTGTCTGTTTTGGAAATGCAAAGACAAGATAAACACTCTGCTGTCCCTTTCTCCTTATCAGACACTCTCAGGGAACGAAAAAGTCAAGGACATTGCAGAGATAATCGCTCTTCAAGGGCCTGTGAGCTCTGCTGTGAGCTTCCTGGACCGCTCAGTGGGATGGAACCTGCTTGATGGCCTGCCTGTGATCCCACGGCCCCTAGAGGAGTCTGGTGAAAAGAAACAGAAAGCCTGGACTCAAGAGTTCATATGGTCTTTGAAGGGTTCTTGGACAAATGATTTATTGTTCAGAAGTGTTGAATCCGATTTTTTCTCTCGTTTGTGAATTTCTTCCTTGGCATCAGTTATGCACATTTGCAAGCAGACTGCAAGGTACTCTAAATCAGCTCCCCTTTGACTTTCTAAAAGTCCATTTCATGCAGAAGGAAGCTGCAGAGTGGAACTTCTGTGAACCCAGTTGTTAAAAATAGGGAGTTAAATTAATAGCATCCCCAAAGTTGTCAGGACATGCCCTAATGAACACAGTACAATCGTACGTGAATTCCGTGTTTGTGAATTCTGCTAAAGGTACACAAAAACTAAACCCCAGGGTAGTGGGGAGCCACCATCAGGTTTGTTCTGTCCTGGTCCCACCCAATGTACGTCTGCCCAGAAGGAGGGTGAGAAGAGACACGTGCCTGCCACGACGCCTCCCAGGGCCCATGAGTCTGACGGGAGATGAGCGCACTCCCAGGTATGTGTGAATCTGGGTTTGGAAAGTACATGATTTGCTTTCAATGTGGCTCCTGAAAACATAGACACTGATTCCCAGTATCCAAGGAAAGAAACTGATCTGTTCCAACACCAGAGAGAGGAACACAGCTTTGCAGACCTGGTGGGAGCTCACCTCCATTTGCGATTTGCCCTTTCCTAAACAATCGATCGCCCTCCCGGGAATTCTAATTATCTGTGGCTTTTTTGCAAGCTCTAAAGCCAAGTTTCTGGAAGATGTGAACCTACTCTAGATAGAAAGTTTCATTACAGGTTAGAGCTGAAGCTATTCAGTTCTAGAACTCACCCCTCCACTATTTTGTGTCAGGGGCTGCTCCTTGGATCTAGGGCAGACCCCATCCTTCCCTCACCTGCCCACATCTAGTCCCACAGCTCCCCTGTTTTATGTCTGTGTGGGGGGCTGCTGCTGTGAGTGGTTTCAGCTGCAGGTAAAAGCATTCACTTGCTTTAAATCTTCTGAGAAACAGTGATAGGGCCCACTGGGAAATGCCGATAGGCAACATGGAATGACTGAATTAGTGACGCAGAAAATCACTTGGTGACAGAAACGTCCATGTTATTAGATCATCTCACTCTAGTTCTTCCATCCTGCAGGGAGGGGTCATCAGTCCTTCCACCGGGTGTCTGCAGGTGTGTCCTCACCTGTAATCAGCCAGCTATACCCCGGCATTTGTAGGCCCTGGCTCTTAATGTGTTAGATGCCTCTCTCTGAATCACCACTAAAAAGTGACTTTCCTGGAAATATGTTTCATGTCACCTCACATTCTCTCAGTCCCATTAATTAATTTGACTGTAGTTGAGCAGCGCTGCTGGTGGTATGTGAGTCTTCTTTCTTGCCCTAAATCATGTAAATGCCAACAGGACACAGTCTTTCACTTTCTCGGGCCAGAAATACATCAAGCTTTCATTGAGAACATTCTCAAGTGACTTGTGAGGCTAGCGGCAGCCTGTGGCCCCGGCTGGGGGCTCTGAGCATCTATCTGTTTTTGTTGAACATGTGTCTGTTGTTGGCGTGGCAGCAAGGGCCCCTCCCCCCCGCACCACCTCACACAGCAGGGACAGATAACGAAGGAGCTCTCCAGCAATAGAACTCCATGCTGGGAAAAGATACACGGTCTGCACGAAAATGAGCCAAAGAGACTGAACAAAGGATCATTTGGGAAGTGTAAAAAGCTTGGCTTTGCTTGAAATAACCTGGCCCGAGCCCAGTCTGGAGGAGTTCCCCTCCCCTAAAGATCCTGAGCTCTGTGCTGGGTTAGGTGGAGGGGAGACACGGGGCTGTCATCCTGGACTGTGGGCAGCAAGGCTGTCTGCTTCAGGTCCAGTGGTTTATGGAGCTGGGTGAGGGGGTGTTGAATGCAGGGCATCTGCCCACTAAGACGAGCAATAATGATGCACAAGGCCTGCATCTTCCCTGGGCCCGGATTAGGAGGACTGGCGTTGGTGTGAGCTCTGCACCAAAGCTGCTGGCCACGGTGGGTGTCAGAGAAGGTATTTCACAGATGGGCAATGAGCTGGGACTAGCCCAGGAAGTCTGTTTACGGGGCCACTTTCTATGTTAGTTTCCGAGAGGCTCCAGAGAATGCTTCTAATGCCACGGCGACCTGTAAAGAAGCTTAGAGAACGTGGGATTAAAAGGGAAGATCCGTGGCTGGCCGTACTCTGGTAGCTGATAGGGCTCAGGTGGACGCTGGATTCAGTGGTGACTGCATAAAAGCTGTGGTCCAAGGACTTGGTCAGGAAACAAGTTGGGGCTGCCTTTGCCAGATGATGTCGAACACCACCAGGGCACTTGAGGAGCAGGAGAGATTGGAGAGGAGAAGGAGAGATCGGAGAGCAGTGGAGCCCAGAATGGAGGGGGACGATCAGAGAGGAGGCCAGGGCAGAGGCTGAAAGTCAGGGATGAAACACATGTTTAACACCAAATGGTTCCCATTCGCAGAGTAAGGCTTGGGGAGGGTAGAGGAGGCAGGAGGCGTTTGCTAACTTCTTAGCCATCTGGCAGCTATAGGCCAAGGCTGTGGAGACTTCTACTCCTGACTCCGATTATGACTCCCACTCGCCTGGAGGGACGGTGCACCACCCAGCCGTCTTGGTCAGCCTCAGGCTGGGCACTGCCCCCTCAGGACACTCAGGATTTTCTCTGCCCGTGTGGTTAAATGGAGGGGAAAGAGGAGAAAGCCAATGGTGCTAGCACTGTGGGCATGTGCGTGTAGCCAGGATGTCGTTGCCCACCATGGCAGACAGCACAGACTCCATGGTGGGCAGGCAGTGTGGTCTCCACGGTTGGCCACCCTCTCCCAGTGATGCACCGGGTGTCCTCTGCTAGTTTGCACCTCCCTCTCAATGGCATAATTCCTCCTTGGTAGAAATTCAGAATTGCTGGGATCCACCAGAAAAAGGGGGCTATAGATGGGCGAGCCCAGCCCCCACAAGAACTGAGCCTACCCCCTCTAGGCCGCAGCCCCGCTCCCCGTGGTCAAGGGCAGCTCTGAGTTCTTTTCACTCAGAGATTGGGGAGGCCCCAGGGACACACACCAGCTAAGGTTGAGGAGGAGCCTCCCCAGGGGATGTCGAGCAGTGGAACCTCCTGTCACTGTCCATGTTCAGTCAGGCTACAGACAACTTGTGACTCTCGGCCCCGGCCCACTCCGGGGTCTCCCTGAGGCCTGAACACACTTAGCGTATCAGGCCTTGTGGTCAGCCTGTGACACCAGGGGAGGCCAGAGCCTCTGCTTTGGTGGTGTTTCTGGACCTGGTTGTCCGTCTAGAGCAGGGACTCTCTGGCTGTCCCCGTCTGAGGGTCTCCAGCCTGGCGGTAGCATCTGGCCACTTGCACCTCACACAGGCATCCCCGTCAGTGCACACTTCAGACAGTGGCCCACTCACAAGGTGGGCTGTGCGACTCCTCGGGGGAGAAGCCCCAGAAGCTCAAGATTCCCTGAGGTCTGAGAAATGGAAGGGGAGATGAAAAGAAAACTGCACACCGTGACTCAAGGGCTTTTCCTTTATGAGCAGGAGAATTGTTAGACAAAGTAATACACCCGCCAGTGCTTTGAGAAGCCTCCTCGGAAGTTCACGGTCTGAGACAGACACCTCAACCAATCACATCAAAGATCTCACCTGCGGGCCTGCGGTAGGAAACATTACAAAGTATGATGTGTGTGGATTGTCAGACTCTAAGCCAAAGGCCCACAACGCACAATGCTCTGGGTCCTTGGTCCAGCCTAGACTCTTGCATAGGACCCGTCCTGGGAGCCATCACTTGGCAGAATAAACACAGCAGAGAGGAAAACCTGTCGCTGAAGTGTTTAAGGGCCCCTTGTTGGAGACAGGGACTTGGCAGTGGGACTCTTCACAAGGACTGATCCCACCAGCCCTGACTTTGTCAGGGGAGCGGTCAGAGGCACGAGCTGGCATCCTGGCTCAGGCTGAACTCCTTTTCACAGCCCCAGAACTGAACCCGCCTCCAGCATGAAAGGCGTGTGGGTTTTGTGAGTCAGTGGTTCTCGGACCTCACTGTGCTGCTGAGTCACCTGACAGCTTGTTAAAACACACTTAGTGGGGCCTGACTCAGCAGGCCTGGGATTTCTCTACTGACCAGCTCCGGGGGATGCAGACGCTGCTGGCCGGGGACCACACTGTGACAACCACTGGGTGTGTCCCGAGGATTGTAGGAGCAAAGCTCATGGCTTGCTGGGGCTCTAGCGGAGAGGACCAGGCTCACCCTCTCTCTTTTCCTCTCCAGAAAATAGGTGTATTAGCTCCGATGGCGACTCGGATGGAAAGGACTCTGTGCAAGGAGGCGAGCTCCTCCCACACGTCCTCACCAAGGCTGACTCGGCGCAGCTGGGCAGGGTGAGGAGTCACCTCAACCGAGGGCACGGCCAGAGCCTGGGCCCTCCCCAGGGGCTGCACTGATGCCAGCCTTGCATCCCATCGCCTGAGCCCACTGCTGCTGCCACAGACCAGGGGTAGGAAAGACAAAGGCAGCCCTTGGGGTATGATCCACTTTCCCCATCATTGAGCTTCTCCCCAGGGAATCCAGTGATAATAATGGAATGCCAGAAAGATTCCTGCAGCACCCCCAAATAGCTTAGCTGTGAAAATAGTGGGTCCTGCCTGAGAAATACTGCCCCATAGTGCTAATAAAGTTAGAAAATAGGAGATGTGGATTTTAAAGGTAAGTGGGATACAATTCCTCTGATACAGAGGGGTAGAACCTACTTAAGAAAAAAGAAAATCTGACTCCCGTACCTGATGTATTTGGTGACAATGTTGCCCACAAAATTCAGCTGTGCCAGAAATGACACTCACGGACATTTTATCTTCAAAGCTAGACTCGAAACCAACACCATTTATCTGTTGAATGATCAACGAGTCTTGCAGCTAAGCACAGATACTTCCAATAATTTTATCATGGGTTTTCATTATTCACTTAGATCTATTCTGACCAAAGAAGAGATTTGGGGAGACAGTCATCTTGCAATGAGATGAATTTGGTGGGATAGAGGGTGGAAGAGAGGGCCCTATTGATGAAGCAACTCAGGGCAGAGACTGAGACAGATACTTTCATCAGAGTAGACACAGAATTTTCAAGAATTTAATCCTAGCCCTGTGAAATCTTATAATCTTCTTCGATGCTAAACCAAACCAAGAGCCTCTTCTCTCACTTCAACAGCCTGAGAAGACAGAATGCCTTGCCGTTCATCTTAGGCCTGCTCAGAGGAGCAAGCACAGTTGAACATAGACCACTGTTAAGAAACCAGTCGCAAACCTCCACCCAGGGCTGGCTGCTCAATCAAGGGCTCCATGCAAGAAAATGTGGGGCTATTCATGCCCTCGGCAGGTTGAATGTAGCCCACACTCACTTGGGAGAATCACCTGCCTTCTTCAGTGCACAAGTTCAAATGCTCATCTCACTCAGAGACACCCTCACAGACACATGCAGAAATAATGTTTAATCAAACATCTGGGCACCGTGTGGCCCAGTTAAGGTGATACATAAACTTAACCTCCACAGAGTAGTCATAGTTATACATGGATAATAATGAAAATTCACTTACAAATTTATATGTATGTATAAAACATCATTATTTGTGTATCATCATTTAATGTAACACAATAAATAATGTTTTATTAGAATGAGATCTTGATTGATAGAAGATTTTTCTGGTTTGTTTCTCGGGAATTTCTTTGTTATGTCATCAAAATTTGTACTTTTACAATTGAATTATAATTGACATAATTGAAAGCAATGTCAGCCACTGTTGGCAAATGCAAGGTTGCAAATAACATTTAATCATTGCTGAAGTTTATGAAGGACACTCATGCTAATGGAAATGTAACTGGAGGTATTGAGAGTATTATTTACAAGAATTGAAGTACATTTCTATAAAATTGGGGGTAGGCTCCTAATCAATTATTTTAAAACATTAATTTTAGTATATCTAGAGCTGATGATTCATACAGAGCAAATTTTCTAAAAAGTATTGATTTACCGCAAAAATGAATTTCATTCAATGCTGAATTTAATTTCAAATGCAAATGCAATGGCATTTTTGTTTGTCCCAACATTTCCTGTAACTTGTGGAAGGTGTACGAGAAACCCTAGGTGGCTTCACAATTAGTATATAACTAAAATGCCCATTTGCACATCCTACCACTATAACTTCAGTGAAAAAATCAATTTCCTCTTTTTCAAAATTGCTTCCTCAGAAGCCCTTTCTGAAATGAGTGGTTTTTTCAGTTCAGTGTTACAATAATTGTTATAAGTTTCATTCTTATTTTAGCTAATATGGTGAGTATTTGTTTTGTAATGTTGCAGCAATTTTTAATAGTATGGATTCTAAATTCTTAGGAAAAAAAATCGCATAACTCCCTGATACACTTTATCAAGAAGCCTGTATGTGCACCTTTGTTCTATAATAATGTGGTGGTAAAATTAACAGTCTGACGCCTGGAATCTCTTGCTCTAGGTCCCACTGGGGCCCCATGAGGAGTCGTCCTCTTGCTTGGGCTCCCTGAAGCCATTTCCAGCAGTGCCACTGCTGCTTTTGCTGCCATTGCCAGAGTCATGGTGTGCACTGTGGGCCCAGGGTCCAGCCCTGGCTGTGGCCTGGAGATTCCCACACCATGCCCTGGGATCCCCTGGGCTTGCCCAGTACAACTGCTAGGTGCACAGACTGCAGGGCACACTCACAGAGCGTAGCTAATCTCCTTACTTGCACTCTCTATTGTTCATACTTAAGAAACACAAGTTCAGGATGGAATTTTTAACAATTTATGAGGAATGCCCTAAAACATTAAACCAACACAGGAATCCTCCTGAGAGCAGGGTCCCTTTGCAATCCCATGGTGCTTGCATGGGTTGCAGGCCCACAGAGTTGTCCCTGCCTCCACCCACTGGAGATTTTTAGAGGATGGCAACTGTGCCTTAGGCTATTCGAACATCCTTCTGGGATGTGTGGACTTTTCCCTGGCTCACTGTTTGGCTAACCACTCCTTCCTTGCATAAAAAGGGGTGTGTTCTTGAGGGTTACACTGATAACTTCACCAAGCTATCCTCATGGAATTCTAGGCTTTCCCATACTTGTAGAATTATTACCAGTTTTCTCATTTCAGATATCTTGGCTCAGACTTGGGTACAGACATGCTCTCTATCAGTGCTTGATTTATTTGCTATTCCTTGGTGGCTACTTTGCACTCATTCTGGCTGAAACCACTTATAGAGGGTACCTGGATATCTGACGGTAAATCCTTTAACCCAGAGAATAGCCATTGTGCTGGTAAGTGTGGGCAAATTTGGAGGCTCCTCTCAGCAAATCGGAGCTGCAAATATGAATTATTAACATAAATTGTATTTATGGATTTGAAAATCTGTCTACATAGTAATTACATTTATGCAAGTGTCTTTGTTAACATATGCTCTGCTGCAGAAAAGTTGCATTACACTTAATTATAAATGTGATACTGTTGTTCTATATACATGAATCCATAAATTGTGAGACACAGATAAACATTTCTTTAAATATATTTCCAGATTTTTTTTTTTTTGGCTCTTTGGAACATATCATCAGTAAAACAAAGCCTTGCAAACTGCAGAACTTGCATTTGAGTGGGAGTGCTACCCAGTCGGGAAGGCAGGATTAAAATGGTAAAACACCACAGCCCTGACATTTGAACCTGCAGCTATGGGCTAGTTCACGACAAGGGTCTTCACAGTAACACCTGAACGCTCGGCAGTAAGGCCTTTCACTCTGTTGGTGTTTGGATTTGGAAGAACACACACATTGAATATCTGAGTCAGAACCCTAAAACAGAAAGACATTTTGTGATTATAACCATATGAAGAAAAGAGAAAGTTCACAGCACTGGAAGTCATCCCTTAACATAATTCTAACTAACGTATTTTCTACCATCATTTCATTTTGAAAGTTTTTGAACACGGAAAAGTTGAAACAATCACAGGGTGAGCCCTTACGTTGCCGTGACTCAGTTACTACCTTCGACACCTGAGTCCACTTGTTTTGACTGATCTGTTCACTCCCCCTTCTCTCTGTCCACCTACTGGTTCACATTTTTGGATACATTTCAAAGTAAGTCACAGGCATCAGGAACCTTTGGCCCTACACACCACGGGATGCACGTAACCGACTTGAGCTCAATATTTATCTGTTCTGTATTTCTTGTTGAAAGTTATACAGAGTTGAAAGCACAAATTTTCAGAGGACCATTTTTAATGGGTTTTGACCAAGGCACACATCCGTCTAACTCAAATTCCTGTCAAGACGGAGAACTTTGCCATCATGCCTGGGAATTCTCTCAGGCCCCTTCCCACCGCTACCAGACAACCCCATTTGCCGACTAAGAATGCTTCGTCTTACTCCTTGATCAGTTCTTTTCTTCTTACACAACCAATTAAATAGAATTTTACAGATTTTTGTTTTCAAACTCATAAGACTTTAGTAATTCATCATATGCTCATCTACTTTTTAATATTTAAAGGCAGTTTCTAATGACAACCAAAACACGCCTCAAGAAAAAATGTCCAAGAAAACCTTTGATGTCTTTGAGCATCCTGAACAAGGCAGCTGTGGGCAGAAGGGAGCAGGATTTATTGCTACCCTCAGATAGTTCAGCTATTTAGGGAAAAGAAAACAGGGAAGTCATCTGTTGACTCTCCCCTGAGGGAGAATCAAAGCAAGTCTATCTTTTCATCAAGGCAGGAATTGATGGCATTTTCTTCACTCACATCATTGGAAAGCAGAGCCTTTCTCTTCCCACAGCTCTGCTTTCATTCTGCTTTTCTATTTTCTTTTCAGAATGTGCTTGCCAGAGACAGGAGAGCTCTCTATGCGCTGCACCATTTAGCCAGCGAGAGTGAGGCCTTGCTTTCTAGGGGACACGATGATCATAGATCATTGCCCGGGGGCAAGGCTGGAAACAGACACACAGTGGCCAGGTAGCTGAATAGCGTGCCCTCAGCTCTCTTTCCTGTTCGTTTTGCTCAGCAAGTTGATTGAAACTGGACTGTCATGGTCTGTCAAAACCCCAAAGTGTGGGTCTGGGGCAGAACTTCCCCGGTTTGACCAATCCTGAGCTGCCCTTATTTTGTCAAAAGATACAGATCTTGATATACCTGTCCACTCATCCATCCATTCATTCATTCATTTATTCGTATCACCTCCCGTGTCCCCCAAATGGTCTTTCCATTTCCTTTCTACTGTCCAGAAGTAGCCCCAGTACCTTCCTCCACCATTGCAGCCAACCTCTGGCTGATGCTGTTAAACCTGCCTAACATCTCAGAATATGGTTTTTTTAATCTCCATTTATTCCTGAAATAAATGTCACTGAGCATCTTCCCCTGTCCCAGGTGTTTACTATGCAATAGGGATGTAGTGGTGCACAAAAAAGAATGGGCCCCTGCCCTCCTGGAGATTGTGATCTAGGGAGGAAGGAAATGAACTGACCGAACCAATAAACACGTTGGAGTGCAGTAAGTCCACCCTCAACAACCTCAATGGACTCTTGGAAGCCTCAGGTGAAACCGTGAAACCACAGGCTAATTGATGTAAACAAGAGTTAAGTTCCTATAGCATATTTCTGGTCACAAAAACATCACCAAACTGCTAAATAAAGACCCCAAATCTTCTGAAATGAACAATGAAAGAAATGTAAGCTATACGTACATTGAAGAAAAAGTAATAAAAACAAGAGAATTATTGACTCAATTTTGGTGAATTTTGGTGACGTCCCACCAGTGGTGGTGGGTTAAATCAAGGATAAATGTTTGCAAAGCAAAACCTATCATGAGCGCCCCCTTCCACCAGGCCAACCAACAATCACACAGACAGCAGCCTGCTGAGCCCTTTCCTATCACATTGTTTATTTTTGTGCATCTGCACAATTATCATCCACTTTATGAGTTTTTATTTGACAATAATTTAAATTCATTCATTCATTTTTTTCCAACTTGCTTATTCCAGTGCATGATCGAAAGTGAGCAGACTTTGTCCTGGCAGCTCTGGGCACTAGACGGAGCCAGCCCTGTCCCACCACAGGGCTCACTCAAGCCCCCCACACTTGCTCTCACTAGGGCAGTGTAGACAGACCCATTCACCAAAAGTGCATAGTTTGGGATTGTGGGCGGAACCCAGAGTACCCAGGGACAACCACATAGAGAGAACATGCAGACTCCACATAGACAGTGGCCCTGGGTAAGAGTCAATTTTTTTTTCTCATCAACACTGTAAATCAAGTGACATGGGAATACTGTCATTCAAGGACCCACTGTATCAGATGATGACAAGTGCTATGAGTAGGAAAATCAAAACCAAAGGTCATGTGTAGAAAAGGAAGCCATAGCATATAAAGAGCTTTCTGAGGAGATGATATGGAATTAAGTTTGAATGCTGAGGAGTCACGTGACGATGGTGATCCGGGTGGGACTCTCAGGCAGAGGGATCTGGTGTTGAAACTGAAGCTGTTCTTATAAAATTAATAAAACCAGGTTGCTGGGATGTTAACACGAACGTAGTCTGGGAAAGCGCAGTTACCCCCTGGCCAGCTCTCGCCCTGCAGCCACTGCCTTGTAGCCAGCCCTCACCCTGCAGCCCACCCTGCTGTACTGTTTCTCTCTCAGGAGTCACATAGCCTTTGTCACCAAGTCCTGTAACTTCCCTTCATCACTCCTGCAGGTAACATCGTCAGTGTTAAACCTAAGAACGTTTTCTATGATATTTCCCAATCTCCCTGCCATGCTGCCAAAACAGCCCATGACTCTGGATTGCTGCTGCTCTGAGGGAAAAATGGCCTTACCTTGGCAACAGGTGACCTGCAGTGGCCGGCCAACCTGTGCCTTCTCCAGCCACTCGTCCGCACCCTCCCCCACCAGCCTTTCTTCAGCCTTCCCAGCACACACGACATTTTCTTCAGCTAAAGGCTCATCCTCCAGATTCCAAATTACCCCCCGTTACCTCCAGAAAGCCTTTCCTGACCTAGTTTCCGTACTCAGACGCTCCAGTAGCACGTATTCAGGGCACAGTGGCCTTCCTCATACAGCACTGAGCACTCTGGAAATTTCTCATGTAATTTAGAATTATTTTGTTAACATCTGTCTATAAAATTCTATGGACGAGCTCCCACTTAAAATATAATTTTTTGGTTTTTTTGAGACAGAGGCATACCCTGTCACCTGAGGTAGAATGCTGTGGCATCGTAAGTCAGAGCAAACTCAAATTCCTGGGTTCAAGTGATCTTCTTGCCTCAGCCTCCCAAGTAGCTGGGAATACAGGCACCTGCCACCATGACTGGCTAACTGTTCTATATTTTTAGTATAGATGGGTCCTCACTCTTGCTCAGGTTGGTCTCAAACTCCTGAGCTCAAGCAGTCCACCCGCCTCAGCCTCTCAGAGTGCTGGGATTACAGGTGTGAGCCACCGCACCCGGCTAGAATATAATTTTTAAAGTGTTGAATTAACAAATAAAATCATGAATAACATTCATGAATTTGAAAGTTGACCACACAGAGAAGACCTTCTCGTTTGTGTGTGTGATGAGTGTGTTTGGGTGTGAGGTGTGTACATGAAGGGGCGGCATGTGTGTGTGATGTGTGTGGTGTCTGTGCTCTGGGGACAGTCTCTGTATGTGTGTGGTGCAAGTGTCATGTGTGGTATGTGTGTGTCATGCATGTGACTTGTGTCATGTTTGCACGTGTGGTGTGTGTGGGCTGTGGTGTAGGTATGTTTAGCGCATGTGTGTGAAATGTGTGGTGCGTGTGATACATATGTGTGCAGCCCTTGGTGTGTGTGATGTGAGTGTGTGAGTGCATGTGCTGTGAAGTGTGTGTGTGGTACGTGCACAGTGGGAGGGGGTGTGTGCATGTGGTGTGTACAATGTGTGTGCGCTGTGGTGTGGCCCTTGCGTGTGTGTGTGTGTGTGTGTGTGATACGTGTGTGACGTGTGGCCTGAGAAGAGGAGATGATGGGCGTTATTAAATAATCCTCAAGTCCCTCCACTGTGTTTTGTCAGCTGCTAGTAGAAGATGGGCTTCTGTTTTGCTTTGGTTTTTCTTTGGATTAAGGCTTTGCTTTGCATTTTTGTAGCAGTGTACGCATTTCCAAAGAGGTAATGAATCATATTAAATAATTTCATAAGAACTCTACGATAGAAATAAATGAAAATTAGGTAAGTTATTATTTAATAAAGAGGGTCTTTTTTTTAAGCCCAAAACATACAAGATACTCATAAAGAAGCCCTTGGTAAATATTCTGAAAATAAGCTTTCTTTCCTGCAGAAATTACTTTCTTATTTATAGCAAAGTAGAAAATCTAATTTTCTTAGCATTTGCAAACAGATTTTATGACACAGTGATTTGTTGTGTAGAAACACCACAGTGGATGCCAATCATATATCCTTGGCTCTGCCGCCAGCCTCTCTGAAGGGACATTATTGCTCCATTGATAGCTGTGGAAATCCCAAGGTTCTCTCCTGTGTCATCTCAGAGTCACTGTGGGCACCTCCAGTGACCAGTCAAGACTCTCCTAGCCAATGCCAGCTACTGATGTTTGCAGTGAACTCAGCATTTCCACGTCCTTCCTCCCCGTCTGTGACTGTCCACAAACTTCCAAGGCTGTTGGCCCCAGTCTCCCTAGGGCTTTCTGCTCTCAGTATTCCATGAAGGTTCTGATAAAAACAGATACTTCAGTTACTCTTGGATTGAATTGATTGGACTGGAAACAATCTAAGCTTGTTTTACCAAACAATCTGAGCAAAAGATATTTTTTATAGGCTCCAAAATCACACCCTTCCACCCTTACTTGCCAAGTCAAATCACAATAAAATCTTCTTTGATATTTTATTTTTTTGCAGTTTTTGGCCAGGGCTGGGTTTGAACCCACCACCTCCGGCATATAGGGCCGGCGCCCTACTCCGTTGAGCCACAGGCGCCGCCCTGATATCATTTTTTTTAAATAGTCAGCAAAGATCTCTAAACGAATTTTCCCCACAAAACTGGGGCACACAACCCCCATCCGGACTCACAGGCCAACATAATGTGAAGTCAAGAAATTGTTTCGACTGGAGATAAGTCCCCAAGCCTAGCCCATCAAACATACATAAATCGGAAAACAGAAGCTCATACAGATGCCGGCAGTGTATGCAGCTGGCTGCAGACAATCAAAGGCCCTAAGACCTATTATTTCTCTCCTCCACTTTCAACATTTCTTCTGTTATCCTCTTATTATGACATGTTTATCATAAACATAAAATAAAAATATACTGGGATTATATCATAACATTTTGCATGTATCCACCCTTAAACTGGTATGTTACTATTAATTTATCTTCATTTATAGATTGGTTATTTTTTTATCATCCGTGTGAAAATAACAAGCCAGCATCTTTTTGCAAGAAGATAACGCTCCCAAAGAAAACGTGGTAGGAAATTGGAAAAGAGAAAGGAAGGGAAAATGCTGTGTGTGGGTGATCATTTCTACAGAACCTGCAGAGTTATCATTTTACTGAAAGGTTTCTGTGGAGAAATTGCAGGTTGTTTCTCCAAAACCTCTAGGACCAGAATAATTTACAATACTTAGAGGTTTAGGTGAAAAAAAGAAAAATAACCACATCCCTCTCCTCTCCTCTCATCTCCTCTCCTCCCCTCCCCTCCCCTCCCCTCCCCTCCTCCTTCCTTCCTTCCTTCCTTCCTTCCTTCCTTCCTTCCTTCCTTCCTTCCTTCCTTCCTTCCTTCCTTCCTTCCTTCTTTTCTTTCTTTCTTTCTTGGCATAATAAACCTAAAGCCTTTGTAAATTTCAGCCTGTATGTGCAGTTGAATTACAGCTAGAAAGAAGGTGAAGTCAAAAGACTCAGTCACACTTCAGCTTTCTGGGGAGAAAAGACGTAAATTTACATAAATAAAAAATAAAGAGGTCCCATCTCCATTAAGAGATCACCTCATCTTTCTGGGCACTCTGCAGACGCAGCTTGCAGGAGAGTGGCGGTTTGGGCTTCAGATGTATGACATCATGGCTATGGGAATTATATGTTGTGTTATTGCAGTTCATCGTTGGAAGAAACCTAACATTTCTCTAATGGGAAACAATTGCCTCAGAGTGGGCTCTGACGACTTTATTTGTGCTGAGGAATGTAGCTGTGTTCACCCTGTAATTACAGTGACACAACAAACCTTGGCGAACGTTGGTACAGCAGAGCAACCTTTGTCATCGTGGAGTCCTGAGCTGCAGGAATACTGGGAGGGGCCCAGCCTCCCTCAGAGGCTTCGTGTTCACCTTCTGCATCTTCTACCCAGTGCTTCTGGGGACTGTGCTCTGTCATTTGTCTAAAAGGCCTGATAACCAGAGGACACAGAATCCTCATTGAGGTAGAGGGACCCAGGCTCCATCCTGGACTTACCGCATCAGAGTCTCCCTAGAAGGGCTTAGGGATTTGAATGTGTGCGTGTCTACTGTTCACCAGTTTGGGAAATGCTGGAGGATCCCTGAAGCCCCCTTCAGGTTTAACAGCCTATGATAATCTCAGTACGTTGATGTCAAATGAGAGAAAGGAACAGAGAAGTGGGAATGACCCAAGCAGACTTTGCAAAACACAGAATCCTTTTTCCCACACCCCTTGGTGATGCTGAGATCTCTGAAGACATTGGAACTCTGTGTGTTTTGAAGTGACCACCAGACTGGTCACAGCATCCACAGACAACCACACACCTGTGCCATGACGGGAAGGAAATGATCCCAGGGGCCACTCAGGCAGCCGGGGCATACAGACAGAGCACCCACAATATATTTGTTTGGAAATTTTTGAGTACTTATTCTGTTCCCTACCCTCACGTGTCTCCTGTCCAACAGAATTCCCATGTACATGCAGAGTTCCCAGCTCCACAGATCGTAAGATAAGATAATGCAACTTTCCTGACTATGTGATATTTACAACTTGGATAAGCAGGGGACATGCCTCAAGGTTAAAATGCATGTGCACAATAGAAAGATGACCCAAAGGAGACGGTGGCTAAGGATCAAATAACGATACAATACAACCAATAAATGCCTTGAAAATGAGACTTCATAGGATTGGAGAGGGTGGGCCAGTTTGAGGCACTCAGCAGCAGGAACAGAGGGGAGGCATACTGTTCTCAGAAGAAAACACAGAAATTAAGAAAAGCACAAATTATTTAATTCCAGAAAAGTTAATTTGCCTCTGTAACATTATTGTTTTGCTTTTGACATGAAATTTGTCTATCCTTTGCATACCCAAAATTTGAATGTGTGGTAATCTGAATTAATGACAACACCCTTGAGTAAGTAGGGGGTGTATGGTGAGGACTGAACTCTGACTTTCTTATTCTCTTGCCCAAATTCCTTTCTAAAAGGCTTGGTGAGTCAAACCAATGACAAAATCCAGTTAATTGGGTTATTATTAACACATTTTAACATGGCTTCCTGTCCAACCTGATTCCGGTGTAGCAACACATGACAAATAGAAGACTCCCCATCAAACACAAGCATTCTTCTCGACTAGCTACAGGTCTTTAGACAAAGCTTAACTCTCTCAACCAATTGCCAACTAAAGAATCCCTAAAACCTACATAGGACTTGTAACCCCAGTTTGAGATGTCCTACCTCTTCAGACCAAACCAATGTAATTCTTCCATGTATTGATTTATGTCTTTACCTGTAATTCCTGCCTCCATGAATGTATAAAACCAAACTGTAACCTGGCCACGTTGAACATATTTTCTCAAGACCTCATGAGACCACACAGCTCAGAATAAATAAACGTCTTTATTTTACAGAGTTTGAGTTTCTTTCCATTAATAATGGAAATGACTTTCTCCCCTAAGAACTGAAAAAACATAAATCTATATGATGAAGACAACCATATTAAGTTCACTCTGATAAAAAGGAGGAGAAAATTTGAGAGTAGATATCTATCTAAAGCACCAACCAAAATAAAGAGCTGTAAAGAGGGTGCACCTGTCCGAAGGAAATTAGAAAAAGTGATGTGTAAGGCAGAGGTTGCATGGGACACATGCACAGATTCTGCCTTCTAACTATTCACAAATCCTTCTGGAACTGAAATGTCAAGTGCATGGAATCTCAACTGAGAGTAGCAAATATTATGGGTTAATAGATCAAGACATTATTTGGTCCATTCCCTAAAGGAAGTAGACAAAGCAGCAGAGGGCTTCCCACTAGCAAGCCTCCCCCACTATGGCCAACGTGAAGGTACTAATGGTTTTAAGAGAAAAAGTCAAAACTCCCTGACATTTAAAAATTCACTTTAGCCAGCTGCTGCAGGCTGAAAGCTGCACACCACTGTCTAGCCCAGCAGTGGCACGGCCACTCTCACAACTCCCATAAATTTGCAAATAGAAAAATAATGTCCAAATTAATCATGGGCTATGGGGATTCTGAAAACATAAAAGTTTTAACTTGTCCTACTCTCAGAACTGTCAGCGGCCTTGTCCCTTTTACACATGAGCCTTCACACAGCCCCCTCCCACACGCATCATTCCCATCTTTGAATTCCAAGTGCATACTAAGATAGTGGAATGGATGACCAAAGGACAGCCAGAGTCCAGGCCACAACCTGCCTACAAATGCGTGCTTGGCATCAAAGCATTGTCACTGGGTGTGGACACAATCTCATTCCTGAGGCTGTTGAAAAAAATTCAGGAAAGTGATGCAGAGATGCAATTATGAAAATATAAAGTACTCTTCAAACATTGCTTAGAAATAACATTATTACACCATTTGTGGATATAATAAAGGACTCTGGAACTTCTGTCTAAAAGCAGCTCAGGGACAGCCAGGGGAGTTCTGACATCACATTTGCACAGCAGCTGCATGTCTTCTCCTCATGATTTATTTGCAGTGACAGGCAGGGTCTGATGGACACTGGTGGAGCTAAAGTCCGCCAAGGCATTTCATTGCACCTGTGCTGTGTTCAGAGTCACTTATTGAGACCCCCCCCTCAAAAAAAAACCAAACCCAGAACCAAACAAAAAACCTTGTATACACAGCTGATTTACAACTATTACACAAACACATGTACATGTGTGCATGTTTGGGGATGCAGACAAACAGGAACACACATACACAGGGACACATACACAGATATTTTTTTTTTCAAGGAGTTGAGCCTTTACAATAAACTTGTTAAGGCAGAATTGTACAGAAACTCTGCTCATTTTGGACACCAGCCTCTCAGAGAGTCTTAACAATATTTGGAAGTATGTTATTAAAATCTCAAAAAGATTCATTGAGAATGACCGGGATTGAGGGCTTAGGCACGCATTTCACTAACGCGTTATCATGTATAAAAGCAGATCACACAGAACCTCATGTTTCCTGGGGCGTGGTCTGCTTCACTAAGGACTGGGCGTAAAATGAAGTACTTGAGCTAAATATGACCAGAGGAAAGTCCATCCCCGTGCCACTCACATCCTCTGTGTTTAAGAAGAGCCGTGTTCCTGCCCACGTGACGGCAGTGTGCAGGGCCTTCCATGATATCAGGGCCGTGGTGACTCTTCTCAGGTGATCTTGGCAGCTCCATCTGTAATTCCTTAAGTCCTACACTTTATTTAAAAATAGTCCTCATGGCCAGGCTGGTGGTTCACGCCTGTAATCTCAGCACTCTGGGAGGCTGAGGTGGGTAGATTGTTTGAGTTCAGGAGTTCAAGACTAGCCTGAGCAAGAGCAAGACCTTGTTTCTACTAACAATGGAGAAATTAGCCAGCTGTTATATCAGATGCCTATAGACTCAGCTACTTGGGAGGCTGAGGGAGGAGGATGGCTGGAGCCCAGGAGCTTTAGGCTGCTGAGAGTTAGGATGTTACCATGACACTCTAGCCTGGGAAACAGAGTGAGACTGTGTCTCAGTAAATAAATAAATAAAATAAATAGATAAATACAAAGGAAAACGATCCTCCAAGGTCTCTGCTCGAGGGAGTGGTCTGCCAGGACTCCTTCCTTGCGCAGAGCTTACGGAATGTGATGCCTCCTGCATGTTATTTGCGAGTATCCTAGCCAACCTCGAGTAGGTATTAGGTTTTTGTGTGACTCTCTGTGGGAGTGTGTGTGCCCTTTAAGGACACATGACATGAAAGGACAGAAGACGTGAAATCCCAAGCAGGCGTGTATAATTCAGCATCATTAGCAGGAGCACATTGAGCCAGGAGAGAAGTCGAGTCAAGGCTCGAGCCACTAGGAGTCCACAGTAGGCCCTTCTGGAACACACACACACACACACGAGCCTTCCTAAGACCACTCTATGAGGCCGCAGGGCAGATGGGAAATGAGGTGAGCAGCACAATACCCGGTGACTTTGTCAAGGTCACACAGAAAGGCAGGAAGCTGACCACAGAAGTGATCACACATTTTTTGCAGGTTTTGTGGCTGAGGAGACATAAACACTGCAGGACACATCACACCTTGGAAAGGACCTAAACTTTGCTTGTGGAGATGTTGTCCCCACACTGTGTGACAGATAAAGAGAATAAAGGAGAGAGAAGATGGAGGACAAATAAAACTAGGAGAGGAGGAAAGAGGGGGGAAGGAGAAGGGAAATGAGAAGGGACAGAGGGTGTGGGCTGCACCCAGGGCCCCTGTCGGGGGTTGGAGGGATCCTGACGGCCCCAAACTCTGAGGCCAGAGGCGCACAATGTGTGGGGAGCCAGGGCATATTGGAGATGCCCCCAAGAGCCTGGAGTGCCTGTGCAGGTCCCATCAGCTGGGGGCTTTTTCTGCATCCACCTCGTGCTTCTCGAAGACACCTTATGCCCAGTTGTTGCCTAAGGGCCATGTGCTACAGAAGGACCACATGGTAAGGCTGCATCAGTGGTCCCATATCACTAGGCGGCTATATTTGCACCTGGCCTTTCTATGTTGATGGATATTTAGATATGTAGATACTTCCGCCGTGTCACAATGATACAGGGTTCCCCAACTCAGGGATGGACAGGGACTCCCCCATTCTTTAGGCCTGGGTGAGCTCAGAAATTAGACCCCCATCTCTAGACACAAACAAGTCACAGCCTCTGAGCTCTTGCAAGGTCATGAACAAAGCAGACCAAAAAGCAGACAAAGCAGGTTTTGGGTGGTTCTTCCTTGAGGAGAGGGCACACACCCTAATTCCTTTTGGAATTATTTTAGGATTACTTTCTGCCCTTAGACCTCTGGCCAATTGTAATATACTTCCCCAAGACCCCCTGCCTGCAGGATAAGACAAGCAGGATTAGCCCCCCTAGACTGAAGACTGGGAGGCTCCCACTTGGATTCCCCCCATCTGCTGCCAGAGATTCTGTTCCCCCTCTTCTGTTTATCCTGCTTACCAATCTTTTTTTTGTCCTGTCACTTATCTGCAGGATCTGTAGTTTCATTCTTCAAACCCCAAGACCAAGGACTCGGCTTAGAGAGAAATTCTGGCAACAGCAACTGTCTGCAGTGTTCAGGAGGGTCACCTGCTCTACACGTGTGTCCTGGGAGCAACAGGCCATCCACAGAGCCGAAGTGTGCAGGAGGCTGCACCACCTGGGGCTGTCCAGGAACTCACATGTACTGAAACTCCTGCAATGAATTGCTCAGAATGTATCATGACTGTCCATCAAATTTTCTCTTCCATGACAAGCAGAGGACTTGAAAAAGATTCATTCTCTCCTTTGACCAAAACTTGAGAGTCAACCTCCTTTTGGGGGGGCCTAACCTTTGGCTTTTTCTCCCTTTATTGTTGAATTCAGTGTTGGCAAGAATCCTGCTAAGGCAGTTTGGTGATGATGCCTCACCCTTGATGTCTCACCATCTTCGCTAGTGTCTGATCACCCTGGCCTGCCTTTACCAAAAATCCCATCAAGGCAATTTAGCCAGAAACCTCTTACTCCTGCTGTTTCCTCGAGTAGGCTTCCATCCACCCACCCACTGACCTCTACCCTGCTCCTTGTTTGTACACACCCACTAGTCTTTGTTGGCACCAGAATGGAGTACAGTCTCTCCCCAGTGCAGGACCCCTTGCAGAGGCCCCTACACCAATCACCATGCCCCCCCCCAGGAATAAAGTCTGTCTTTCCATCTCTAATACATAGTGTTGTGAGTAATTATTCTTAGTGGATTGTGCTTGGGAGGGGAGCCCAGGAAGGCTTGTGAAATGCCCAGTGTGGGATGCCTATACCAGGTGTGTTAATGGTTGAGTCACATTTTCAGGCTCTGATGGCAGGGGAGCTCAGGAAGGACTGGCCCAGCCAGGAGGGATGGGAGGGGCATTTCTGGCTTGCTGTGAATGGTTGGAGGCATGTGGGGGAGAGTTAGAGGAATATGGGGTTTTGGGGTGTGTGTGTGTGTGTGTGTGTGTAGGGGCAAGTGGAGGATCCATTTGCAGAACAAAGGAGCAGCAGGTGCTGAGAGGGAGGTGCCAGGGGAGAGTGGCTGAGCCCAAAAAAGCTGTGGCCAATTCAGACACACCAGGGGGCTTATCTTGGGTTCCAGAAGCTGGACTGCTTCCTAGCCCGCGTTGGTGTGAGTGCTCCGCAGCTGAGCCTTCAGCCCCCATAGCCCTTCCCTAGGCAGCTGATTATCCTGCAGGATCAACCTGATACGGCTACTGTCTAAACTGGCATTTGCTTAGATTTTATGCATACTTAGTTTCAATGTAACATTTCAGCTCTAGCCCTGGCAGCTTCAGCAATAATTTGAAAGAATAGTGCTCAGCGAGAGCACCCTGGGGTTCTGTTCAAGAATTTGCATTAAACAGGACTTTCTCCAGAACTCTGCTAGCTGCTTAAATATTAAAAGTTAAGAGTAATAATGGTGGGTTTAAAGACAAAAGCACTTCATTTACATGAATTGGAACTTTTCTTACAAAGAAGTTTCAAGAGCAGGTTTTGAAAGGAAATGAAGGACTTTTAAAAAACTTCCTGCAGCATCTTTAACTGCCCAAACCCTCCCCCTCCTGCTTCACTCTCCTGAAACAAATCTCCAACTCATTTTCTCCACCAGTATGCAGAAAACAACCATCTGAGATTGTTAGCATTATTTACATGTAAGTGATGTGCTTAAAACATACTCTAAAGCTTCCATTTGAGAGAATTCAGGGGTACTTCTTAGCATTTGTCTAAAACTTTATTTTTTTTCAATTAATAACTTCTTTATTCTGGAAAAGCAAATGAGGAGTCATATTTATATAAACACTGACATTATAAAGGGAGCTCTGCACAAAATGGCTCACTCAGTGGCCAGAGCCAGCGCTCTCCAACCCTTTCCAAGGATCCTCCCTGGCTTGACTTGCCTTCCTGTCATCAGAAGTGTTTGTTGTTGATTTCATTCATACAGTTGCCTTTGATTATGATATTTGCTCCCTTTTCTCATTGATGCTAGGTGATGTCACATTCCTACGTCTGAACTAAGTAGGCTCCTGGTTTCTGGTTGCACAGCATTTTCCCCCATAGACTTAGGTTTGTGGAATGATGCAGCCCCCTACTCAGCTGTGGGACAGGTGCAGTGAGGCTCCAAGGAAGACCACATGCAGACAAGGGCTGCTGTAAAGAGAAGCAGCAGAGGGATCAGAGTGACTCCACAGCACTGTTGCCCTTTATCATTAAACAGTCTTCTCTCTTTTTAACTTAAGGTTTTGTCAATTTTGTTGATCATTTCAAAGAACCAACCGTTGTTTTCACTTATTTTGTTTATTATTTTTCCATTCTCTATGGTGCTTCTTTTTGCTCCAATCTTTATTTTCTTCTTTTCTAGTTTGTTCTAGTTTCCTCAGGTATAAAATCAGGTGGCTGATTTCAGACTTTTTTTTAAAGTCAGCGATTAGTGCCATTACTATGCCTCTTAGCACTGCTTTTCTGTGCCCCATACGTTTTGATGTGTTGCTTTCTTCATTTTTATTTGTTTTCTTTATTTTCTAACACCTCTTGTGATTTCTCCTTTGACCCATTTGTTGTAAAAAGTGTCCAGTTTAATTTCCACAAATGTGTGGATTGTTTTTAGTTTTTCTTCGGTTATTGGCTTTCTAGTGTTATTTCTATCTGACTTTTTGAAAACAATGAACAATTTAGAAAATGTATTTTTAAAAATCAGAGACTTGAGGTTTAGACAAGATGGTATAGACACATTTCTCCCCTCTCTTCCTTGAGTGTCTAACTACAGACCCTGAAAATGGCATGAGACAAGCTAATGAGACTCTGAAAGGGGCAACGGGGGGCAGAGACTGGTTGGTGGCTCAAGGACTGGGCCAACAGAAGTATCTTCTAAGAGCAGGAGGTCCCCTAGACTTGCTTTTCCCATTTCTAGTGTGAGCAGAGCCCCTCCAGGCAGGCTCATTCTTACCTTGACAGAGAAGAAGTCTCTCTGACAACATGACAGGACTAGAAACTAGAAAGCAAGATAAGTCAGGAACCTTCCAGAAATACACACCCAGTGAAGGTGCTGTGCTTCTAGTCTGAGCTTTAAGCTCCCTGTTGTGCAGAAAGATGCCTGGAAGGACAGCTGGGACCAGGGGAAGAGGCACAGATGTAGCAAGGGGCCTCGTTGGGGAAGCTGTTCTGTCCCCATTGTCCTTGAGACCCTCATCTGTTGCCTGTAAACACCAGGACTGTTTGGGAGTCCAATAGCAAATAATACCTGTGTTAATCCTGGTTCTGATGTAAAACCAGACATTTTTGCAAAATGTCATTATTTAAGAAGTACAAGGAATTTCTCTGTACTATTGTTTACAGCTATATATGAATTAACACTTATATTAAAAATGTTAATCAAAAACAAAAAGAGAGCAACTGGAGTCCAAAATTAAGGAAAAATGGTGATAAACCATCACATTTTTTAAGTATACATGAAATGTTTATCAAAAGTGACTATATGCTGGACAATAAAGCAAGTCTTAATAAATTTCAAGACTCTGAAATTATAGCAAGTACGATTCTATTATTGCAATCAGGTTAGAAGTTAATAATAAAAAAAGCTAGAAAATCTATAAATGTAAGAATATTAAGCAATAACTTTTTAATTAGCCACGAGTCAAAAAAAAATCAGAATGGATAATGGAAAATATTTGAACTAAATAGCAATGAAGATACATCACATTAAATTTATGACAATTTTCTAAAGCTGTGCCCAAAGGAAAATGTATAGCTTTAAATGCACATGTCAGAAAAGAAGAAAGGCAGAAAAATCAATGAGTATCGAGTAAAAAATGCTCACAAATTAATCTCAAATAAAACTAAAAGAATGAATTGTTAAAACAAGAACAGAAAATTGTGAAATAGAAAATAAAAGATTTAAAAGGAACAAAATTGGCCCTTTAGAAGATTAAAAAATATATAAACTACTAACAATGCTGATCACAAAAAAAAGAAATAAAACACAAGTAAGTGCTCTCAGAATGAAAAAGAGAACAAAACTAAAGATATAAACAAAAAGTGATAGATAATAGTATAAAAAAATTCATGGCCATAACTTTGGGCAAATTCATAGGAAAACACAACTAACCAAAACTAAAGCAATAATAAATAGAAAGCATTTATTGTTCTATACTTATTAAATACATTTATGATTGAAATTCATTTTATAAAGAAAATCTTTTAACACTAGATGACTTCATCAGAGAATTAAAAAAATACATTTAATAAAGAAATAGTGCAAATCTTACATATATTCTTTCAGAGTATAGTGAAAGAGGAATTTCTCTATTTAAGGACAATAACATAACTAGATCATCAAAATATGAATGGATCTTTAAAATAAATGAAAACAGTAGACCAATCCTTCTCATAAATATAGATATCAATATCTGAGGCAAAATAGCAATAAACTAAAGAAATATATAAAAGTGATACTATATAATAACTTTTTTTTTAACTTTAGGAATGCAAAGTTGGTTTAATCCTCAAAAATTAATCATGATAAATTGCTACATTAAAACAATAAAGTAGGAAATTCACATGATTCTAAAAATGCAGAAAATGACTTAAAGTTTAAACCCTGACAATTATTAAATTCTCAGCTCACATGTGACAGAAGAAAATGTCTTCCATCTGAGAAAGGATGCCTATGACAAATGCCAAGTAACATCACACTGATACAAACACAGGAAAGTCTCTGCAGAGACCAACAGTGGGGTAGGGATGTCTCCATTCTCCACAAATACCATTGACTTCCTAATGAGGCACTGGCCCACACAGTTAAGGCAAGAAGATGAAGAGCTGTAGGAATTAGAACAAAGAAAAGAAGCTTTCTCTCTCATGAACGACATGATTGTGCATGTAAGACCTCCAAAAGACCCCACAAATAAATTAGCAAATTAATAATTGACATTAGCAAATTCTCTAGATACAAGGTTGTCATACAAAAGTAAATTTCCTTGCTATATGCCAGCAACAGAAAATTAGAAAATGCATTTTAAAATTAGAACTTGCTACAATAACAAATAAAATAAATATAAGAAAAACACTCTGAAGATCACAAGACATAAAATATTTTTGACAGTAATTAAGCAAGGCCTAAACCAATGGAGGATAAAAACCCTTACAGCTTAGAAGACTCAGCTCCATGACTAAGACTGAAGTTCAATGTTGGTTCTGTGTAAATCCCCCGTGTTTTGTTTTGTTTGGGTTTGGACTTTTGCATAAATTAGAAACTCATTCTTAAAATGTACATGAAAATACAAAGGATCCGGAATAGCTTCAATAATCTTAATAAGAAAAACAGCGTTTGAAGACTTATTCTATCTCAGTATTTATTATAAAGTCTATTAAATAAAATTCATGGGATGCCATTTAGCAAAGCAACTGCACTAGGCTCCACATGATCAGATTAAAGCAGACTGGAGTCACTCATGGTAGGTGCTATATGATCAAATTGAACTTTGAAAAGGGCCAGTTAAAAAAAAAAAAAAAACGAGGAAATGCCTATACATCAGTCAATAGAACCCAATTTACTTGGTTGGTTAAGGAACTCCACTCTGTGTTAACATTATAAAGAAAGTAACACTTTTCATTCCTGGCTCTGCTTTCTTCAGCCCTTTTTTGGCAGATTAAGTCAACTTCCTCTGCTCAGCTTATCAGCGCGTCCTTTCCAGTATATAAAATGAGATGTTCCTGCAATCTAGAATCACTAATAAAATCCAGTTAGATCTTTAAACTAAATTTGTTGTAATTTTGTCTTTTGATGAGGCATATTTCTTAAAGCAAAGCAGTACAGTATTGACACAAAAATAATTAAACAGTTCAATGAGACACAATAGAAAGTCTTTTAACAGACCCAAGGATAAATGAGTACTTAATTTTTGGCAGAAATGACACCATGAAATATGGAAAATTATGGTTCTTTAGAAGCAGATACTACCAAGTAAATTGAATATCAATAGAAGGAAAAATGAAAATGGTCACTGCAGCCCAAAGGATACTGAAAAAATAATTTTTGGTGAGTTATAATTCTAAATGTAGAAGTTAAATTAACAAAGTTTCTGGAAAATACATATGGCTTTATGGTAAGAAGATATTATTTCTCAAACAGTATAAAATACACTGAACATAATGGAAAACTTGATCAAATAAAGTCATTAAAATCCAGAACTTACATGTATAAAAATCTCTTTAAGAAAGAGAAATGGCATGCTACAGAGGAGAAGAAATGTGCAATATTTATAAGTGATAAAGATTAATATTCAGAATATATTTTTCAAATCATTAAGGCAAAAAAAGATAAGCTAAAATTTAAGATTAATCTAATATTTAAATAAGTAAAAGTCAGATACAGATACCTCACAAAATATCAAAATGGCCAATAAATACAAGAAAAGATCATTGCCAGCCTAGCACAGTGGTTTATGCCAGTAATTCCAGCCCTCTGTGAGGCCGAGGTGAGTGGATTGCTGAGCTCAGGAGTTCAAGACCAGCCTGAGCAAGAGTGAGACCCTTTCTCTAAAAATAGCTGGGTGTTGTGGTGAGTGCCTGTAGTCCCAGCTCCTTGGGACCCTGAGGCAAGAGGATCCCTTGAGCCCAGGAGTTGGAGATTACTGCGAACTATGACTCCACGACTCTCTACCAAGGGTGACAAAGTGAAATTCCATCTCAAAAAAAAAAAAAAAAGAAAAGAAAGAAAAAGAAAAGAAAAGAAAAGCTCTCACTTGTTAAGGAAATAAAAATTAAGCCACATCAAAGTGCCATTACACACTCACCTACAAGATAAAATTAATAAGACTGGAAACAGGAAATACAGGTGAAGATGTGAAATACCTGGTGCTGGGTATGTAAATACACACAACCACTTTTGGAAAAGCCTGACACCTTCAATTCAAGTGAACATACACATATTGTAGGATTCAGCTGTTCCTCTCTGATGTATTTACTCAACAGCAATGTTGAGTAAACATGCTCCAAAGGCATACTCAAGAATGGCTGATTCACTGTTACTTGTCATAGTGAATAGGGTAGTAGTGAACTCTGAGTTGAATCCAGTCGTTCCTGGACAGTAGAATGCAAACACAAGCTCTGATACAATCATCAATGCAATGAATCTATCAGGAGAAATGAGATGAAACACTGCTCCACTCAACGGTGTGACGCATCTCCCAAACACAAAACTAGGCAAAGCAAACCAGACAGAAAAAATGCCTAGTGCCTTATTCTCTTTATATTCTTCTCAAAAATAGGCAGAAGTAATCTGCAGTCTACATGGGACGTGACACCTTCTGCCACGTTAGAGCATCATAGCACCGAGGCCATCACCAGGGGCAGCCCTTGAGCTTGGACTTTCCAGCTTCCTGAACTGTGAGCCAAATACATTTTTGCTGTTTATAAATTACTCGGTCTGTGGTGTTTCTTGCAGCAGACGCAAACAGACTAAGGCAGCCCCCTCGTGGACCAGCTAATCAGGAAGCTCAGGTGCTCTCTCCTTCGGCCTGGGCAGGATATTCAGACCCTGCAAGCCTCTGCCCGCAATGGGGACTTTCAGTTGTGCCCATCCTGAACCACAGCAAAACCTCGGGCTGGTGCCCTTTCCTGGCCCACTCTGCTCTTTCCAGAAAGCACAATTATGTAAACCTTTTGCTCTTTTTTGGGGGGGAGCACATGTGTCACTAATTTCAACACATGAACCAAATTTGGGGTAGGAAACTTGCCTTTACAGGGTAACTGTGACAATTCATTAAATAATTTTCAATAGCTATTAGGCCAAAATAAAGCAATGTATAGGATTGTGTGTATTTTCTTCCATCTGGTCCTCATATTTGCACAAAGGCAATTGGAGGCACACACATACACACACATGCACAGGCATGCGTCCATGCACACACACAGTACAGTGGCTGGATGAAAAACAGATACAGTATTTTTTTTTTTTGGAGGGCCCATAATAAATTGGCACCTACAGTTGCCTCTGGGGACTAATAAATTTTGTCACAATAAAACTTATTTTTTTAAACTTTGACATTTTTCTTTTACTATCTTCACTTATTATTTCTTGAATTTAAAAATAACTAGTTAAAGAAAACCAAAGAAATACAGTTCAGTCTATCCTTAAAAAAGAAGAAAAAAAGGAAAATAAATAAAAGGAGAAAACAGGAAGATACAATCATTATTAATCATAAATAAATGAAACAAGCATAAATGTATGCCATGGAGTCTAGAATACATGGCACATGCAAAAACTTTTATTTTTGCAGGTATTATGAAAAGACACAGCCTGCTGGAGTATAAGCCACACGGATGCCTCATGATGAAATAAAGATTCTCATGTAGCAGATGGCTCGTTTTCACTGTTTTCTGCTATTCTTCAGGAAATGTATTTTCTGGGGATTTTTAGACCTCTGTACACTACTGAACTTTATCCTTCTGTAAGCTCAGATATGAAGGAATAAAACACATGTCATCCAGGGTATCTTTGAGCATGACAAGGCAGCTTGTTCTTGCATGGACACACTCTAAAAGGCATTCCTCTGTGTGATGCTGTGTGTGGTGCAAACAGCCAGCTCACCTGGCCAGGGCTTTTACAGCTGCTGGAGTTAGAGCAACGTGGCTCCTCTGCTTCTGAAATAGTGGGGCTGGAGCAGATGATGTCCAGGACCGCTTCCAGCCCAAATAGTCCAACATCTGAGTTGCTCACCCATACACTGTCTGTCTTTTATTCATCTCAATACACATGACGTTAAAAAAAGTTGAACTTGGAATTATTTTGAGATAAAATAGTGGGGCACCTGCAGTAGGGAAGCAGAGGACATCTTCAGCCATGTCTTGGGACTCTCTGCATGTCCTTAAATATACCTTACTGAATTTAAGAGGAGTATGTTGTATGGACCTGGCTGCTATGACTTTGACTAAAGTGCCACTGCCCAGATCTCCAGGTAGAGGCTGCGAGAGGTCCAAGCCTCCACCCCCTGGTCTGGGACTCTCACTCTGGGCAGCCAGCTGCAGCACAAGCAACAGGACACACTGAGGCTGCCATTGCTGAGCCTCCAAAACCCGAGCACTGTGGAGGCTGCACAAAGGGACAGATCCTGACCCCCCCCATGCACCCCAGCACCTCAACCCAACAGCCACCTAAGTGAAGAGTGGTGGAGCAGGTGGTAGGTGGAGAGGCACTCAGTCCAGACTCAAGGCCACATTCTTTTTATTTTAATTTTTTTGTTTTTATTAAATCATAACTGTGTACATCGATGCATTTATGGGATTCAGTGTACTGATTTGATATACAATGTGTAATGCTTACATTGAACTGATTAACACATTCATCACAATTGTACTCTTTTCTTAATAGTTTTGAAATGTACCATTACATCATGCCCATTAGGTGAGGTCCCCCCACTTACCCTCCCTCTGCCCGCCTCTCCTCTCCTCTCCCTTCTCTCTTGTCTTCCCTTCTACTTTCCGGACTATAGTTATGTTTTACCATTCACATGAATGTGTAGGCGATTATATACTGATTCATAGTAGTATGGAGTACATTGGAGATACGTTTTTCTCCATTCTTGAGATACTTTACTAAGATGAATATGTTCCAGCTCCATCCAAGTAAACATAAAAGATGTGAAGTCTCCATCTTTTTTATGGCTGCATAGTATTCCATGGTGTACATATACCACAATTTGTTAATCCTTTCATGGGTCAATGGGCACTTGGGTTGTTTACATGTCTTGACAATTATGAATTGGGCTGCAATAAACATTCTGGTGCAAATGTCTTTGTTGTAAAATATTTTTGATCACCTGGATGTATACCTAGTAGAGGAATTGCAGGATCAAATGGTAGGTCTACTTTTAGTTCTTTGAGTGTTCTCCAAACTTCTTTCCAAAAAAGTTGTATTAGCTTGCATTCCCACCAGCAGTGTAGAAGTGTTCACAGGGCCGCATTCTAATGTCCTGCCCTATGCAGCCATAACAGTCACCCCATATGAATTCCAGGAGACCAGTCAATCTGTGACCTACCTGAACTCCCCACCCAGAAATCTGTGAAGAGCAAAACAGCAGCGTGGGGCTGTTTCACACACTGAGATTTGGGCAGTTTGTTACACAGGGATAGACTCCTGAACAAAGAGTGAGTGGGAGAGGGTGGAGAATAACACAAGAGGAGCCCCAAGACAGCCCTCCCTACCATTCCAGCTGACACTGAAGACAAAGCCGCTGCCAGAATCACTCCTCAGTTTCTCATAAAATCACCTAAATCAAGGTGGCACCCGTGGCTCAAGGGAGTGGGGCACTGGTCTCATATGCTGGAGGTGACAGGTTCAAACCCAGCCCCGGCCAAAAACTACAAAAAAAAAAAAAAAAGAAAAGAAATCACCTAACTCAGAAAACTCAGCAAGAGAAGATGACAAAGAAGAAGCTAACTGCAGCAGCAAAAAAGCACGGAAAGGGTAAAATATGTTGTCATTCATTGTGACAAGGTAGTGGCCAAAGGGACAAACAGAAGTTTCTGGGATGGCTTGATGTCAATCCCAACCCTAACCCTGCCCTTTCTTTTCTTTTTTTTTTAACCCTGCCCTTTCACTCCCAGTGTGCACATTGTGGGTGGACAATATCCTAAGACTATTTACTCATCTCTCAGTTCTGGTAAAGGTATGTATTATTTGACAGGTCAGAGTACTGGACATGATTGCTATGAAAGACTATGACTTCCAGGTCTCCAAAGTTCAAGGGTCCATCTCATGGCCCTGGGAAGCACATTGCAGTGGTTTCAGTGAACTCTGGTCAGGACTCTTGACAACTCACAGGAGAGCCAGTCCAGAGCTTGCGATGTCCCTCCCACCACCCTCATATCCTCAGGCCACTCAGAAGTGCCTAGAACTTGATGTGACCAGTCCTGACGTTGACATTACGTCAAGTAAATGGTCTGCAGGCTGATCCCCAGCATCCACCCCGGGCAGAGCCTCCCCAGCCTGAGTCTGAGGAGACAGAAGCCACGTGGCTACAAAGCAGGAACAGCACAGCCCTGGAGGCTGATGACAGGGACAGTGTAAAAATGCAAAAACGTGAAGTGGCTCTGAAGGACGTGGTGTAGGAGAAAATCTTATCAGAGGGACAGAATTAAAATCCCGATGACACTGCATTCCAGAAAATAATTTAATGAGAACAAAGATGTAGTTAAAAAAAAATGAGAGCTCAAAGGCCAAATACCAATTACAGAATAATATTTAAAGACCAATAAAGACAAAGGAAACAAACTGGAACCAAAATAACAAATTTGCAAAAAGTAAACTAAACATTGCTGTAAACTAAATCAATGACACACAGATGAGCCGATCATCATAACAATAAATGTAAAGGAAAGTGGACAGAAATTTAAGTAGTTGGAAGACAATGACATCAAAGACCCCCAAACACTAAAATCAATCTGATGTCAGGAAAATTGAAGCCCATGAAATAAAGAACAGAACTAACAGACAAGGAAAAGTATTCAGAGATAAACAGCAAGAAAATTTCCTTGAAGAATTGCATTTGTAGAGACAGAAAGATTAACAGATTAATACTATAAAATAACCTGGTTATAACTTGTTGTAATTCAAGATTAACACAACAAAAATTTCTAATTGTAGGCCAAATTACCTAAGTCCAAAAAGATGAGTCTGCTCTCACAATTCACTACATTAACACTTAATTAAATACTGGATGACAATGGAGGAATATCTACAATGTTCCAAATAAAAGAGTGTGTGACCCATAATTACATGCCCACAGAAGTCGTTGACAATTGGTAATGTTAAAAAGAAACAAAAATCTTTGAAAAATAAAACAAAGCAAAATACACATACAAAACCGAAGAAATAATTATAAAAGCCTGCTCATCAAAAGTAGGCAATACTTGTTGAGGGCTTGTTATATCCCAGGTTCTAATTTTTTTCTACAGTTCCTCACAAGAACCTTTCGAAGTAAGCATCATTCCTATTTTCATTCAACTGAGCAGGACACACAGAATACAGCTTAACCATTCAGAATTTCCCCTGATGATATAAACAGCCCATTAAGACATCGGTTAAAATAACCAAATAAGAAACAGAAACTGTGGTTACAAAAACACACACATCGACGGCTCTGTAGCTATGTGCATTTTGTATTTTATAAAAGCAAAAAGTTATAAGCTCTATATTAAAGGTTCGACAAGGCCTAGAGAAAGTTAAATTGGAAATGAATTCACTTTAATGTCTCACTTCCCCAAGGATTAGACTATGATCCAAGATTAGACTTTATTATCCAGGATGAAGGTCTAGGTCTAAAAGTTGAGAGAGTTCAAGTTAGCATTCCTGATCAAACTGTTCTCATTTCTCTTTTTAAATTGTACCCTGAGACTTCAAAAATCTAGGATTGATAGTCAACTTTTCTGGTATGTGTGTACGCATTTCTGTAAAGCAATTTATTTCCACTGTGCGTATTGTCAGGCTAAAAAAAAAAAAGTGCTTCTCTGAATGTGGTGAAATTCTTGATAAGACGGCCTTTTTCCAGGACTATTGTCAGTAGAATGATAATACCTCTAAATGATTGTCCTATGAGTAGTCAGATAAAAATACTTAAAAGCCTCAAAAAGTTTCTAGGAATAAAGCAAAACTCTATAACCTGAAGTTCTGCATGAATAGCTTGTTGTCTATGTTGCAAACACTTGTCATGATGCAACTTTAATCATTATTTAAATACACACGTTGATCATTGAAAGTGGCAAAGCAGTCACAAAGTTTTGAATAAGAAATTGCAGCTCAAATTATTACCTCGTTAATGCTCTCTTAAGACTGTGCTTTTCTATCTTATCAGAAAAGTAAGATAAATAATTATCATGAATTTTTTGGACATATCCATGTAATTATTTTTTAAAACTTACACAAGTTGGTAATTATATTTCACATGATACATAAATATATTATCAATGTGAATCAAATTATATAAATTGGAATGTTTTCTCATTACTTCGTTTGATATTTTATTTTCTTCTAAATTATATTTCAATGGGTAGTGCCTCTTCATATTTTAATTTGATCTTTCTTCATTCTTCCTATTCGAATCTCCTTGAAACACACACAGATGCACAGTTATGCCTTTCCCCAAAGTCTCTGGAAGAATATTTCTCAAAGCACTTCCTGAAATGCAAATGATGAGTTCTAATTTATCTTTCTGAGAATATTGATTAATTATGTATTGGTGCCTTCAAACTGTTATAAAAGTGATATCTACATAGAATTTTGAGGCTTATAAGAGACATAAGCAATCAACTAATCAAGCCTTCCCATTGCACAAATAGGAAAAGTGAGTACCAAACACATGAGATTGCCAAAGTTAAAAAGACAACTCCATTCCAGAGGCTGGTCTAAATTTCTCAGGTGAGAATTTCTCTTCTAGGACCACATATAGTGAGCATACTACAAGAAAGAAGGCAATTTCATTAGGAATTGTTGTGGCTTAGATCTTTCACATTTCTTAATTCAATATAAGATTGACAATGAGGGAGTAGTCAGATCCTAGAAGGAAGATGTACTTAAATGTACAAAGAGAGCAGGCTGTGTTCCCCAATCGCTTGTCCCCTAAAGTTTCCAGGTATCTTCCTGAAAACATGGTCTCTGCTCCATCCTCTAATCATCTAATTATTACTTTCCATACAACAATCTGGCCTCCACTCTATTTCTCACTCAAAGCAGCTCTCTCAAGATCACTGTCTTATTCTGTTCAAGCTACTGTAACTAAACACCATAGACTGAGCAGCTTATAAACAATAGAAATGTATTTCTTACAGTTCTGGTGCTGGAAAGTCTAAGATTGAGATACTGGCACATTTGGAGTCTGCTGAGAGCCTGCTTCCTGGCTCATGGACACTCCCCGTCACTGTCCAGAGGAGTCTCTTTAACAAGGGCACTAATCCCACTCCTGGGGGTTCCACCCTCATGACTTAATTACTTCCCAAAGGCCCACCTTCTGAAACCATACCTCAGGGTTTAGAATATCAACATATGAATCTGGGGGGTACAGGAACATTCAGACCACAGTGGTCTCTAAAGACCTCTTAGCTCCTGGAAGCACTGGACAAGGTGGTGGCTGCCCTCTTTGTGAAATCCCTCCCTGGGCTCTGTACTCCTTCTGTGGCCCTTGATCAGCCTTCTTTGCAGACCCTTTTCCCCCTGTGCTCCACAAATGAGGGATGTTCATTCCCTTTCTCTCCTCAAATGTCACCTTTTCAGCTGATATTCATGGTGATATTACAGTTTGTCTGAGACCTCCAAATACCAAATATATGACCCTTACCTCTGGGAGGGAGCTACAGATGGAACGTCCCCAGTGGATGCCTCCCAGCTAGTCCAGTACAATAACTCTGATGCTCAGTCTTTCCTCACAAGCGTCCTCTGGCCTTAATCTGATCTTTCATACCTGCTCTTTCCTCTCCTAGATAAATGGCATTTATTTTTCAGTCCTCCGCTTTATATTATGTGTTGCATGTGGACTCCCCTGACCGCTCAGGTGAGTTTCCCTCTGCCATGTCCTCTTCGACCTCCCTGCCCTGAGAACGGCTGCAGGTGTCATAAAGAACTTGTTTAATTTTCTCTCTGGCCAAATTGTGGGCAAATAGGATTGAGAGTTTGCTGTCCTGCCTTACGCCGGTTAATTTTTTATTGTTCTTCACAGCACTTACCATCTCTGATATTTTATATATTTAGGTTAATTTTTTATTGTTCTTCATAGCATTTACCACCTCTGATATTTTATATATTTACATGTTTACTTGTCTGTCTCATCTTACCAGAATACAGGATCATTGAGGCCGGAGACAGGCTTTCATGTTCCGTTTCTGCTCTATCTATTCCCAGTGCCTGGTTCATAGCAGACACTGCATTTATACTTGTTTAAATAAAAGAATTAACAAAATAATTAGCAGCACCTCTAAAATTGTATTACACATAGTAGTTGGATCATTAACGTTTTCCTCAGTTTATTTTATAGGATGGGCCAAGATAATTACTGAATTTTAGAAAATATTAGAACACTATACCTAAAACCCATGCATGTGTTTCTTTTGATGTATTAAAATCCTCAGAGTGACTATGCGCCCTTCTATACCTCTCCATACTTCATATAATCTCTACTTTCTTATATAAAACTGTCCTAGGAGAGCCTGACCACTGTTTCTACTTAACAGGGCTACTCCTAGAATGGGGCATACCCCAGCTCAGACGCAGGTCTCCACAAATACAACCAGTGCCATCAACACCGTTGTGCATGCATTTTTCCTATTTTTATGGCATTGTGTATAATATTAGACTATTAAAGTATAAATACTAGCAAGGATTTGGCCTTAGCAATAAAGAACCATCCTTACAATTCTATTTACTTTGATTCTATTATGGTATTAAAATACATATGTTGTCATCAAAACAATGGGTGAGATCTGTATTAAGTTCATCCTGATTTTTCCACAGCAAGTTACTATCTATGGAGTCAAAATCTAACTCTGGTAACAGCTCCTCACAATTTTGTCATCCTTTTGAGAGATTTCCCAAAGGAATATCCAAAAATTTGAAAGGAAAACACCGATGCATAAATCCACCATTTCTTCTAGGAATGAACTGAAATGGGGAACCCAGGCAGACCTGGGATTGCTGAGAAGATAAAACAGAATATAGTTGTGAGGCAACACATAGATTATTTTTCTGTTTCTGGTTTTGTTTTTGTGAGCAGTTGTTAGGTAGTGGTGGGTTGAAGACTTGTACTAAAGAAACATCTATTCTTTGCTGCTAGGTCTGTTAATTACTGGTTTCTGCTGGATCGGGACTATGTCATTGGTTCTCACTCAGTTGATATGATAAATTACTCACCAACATCCCACCTATTGAATAAAGATGTTCTGAGTACTTGTGGCCATCCCTGGGGAAAAAGGACAAGTAATACAAAAGTTCTGTTGTTCACGGAGGACAAGGTGAGGTATATTGATCAGTCAAGGAGCAACTTCTTTTAATGAATATGGGCAAGGCAAAGTGTCGTCATGGCAACAGGGACAGGTGCGTGTTCTGGGAGCATTCGGGGAGACAAGTGGGTTCTCATTTCTGCTGGGTCTTTGAGTAGTAGGAGTTTACCAAGCAGTTAAAGAGAGAGTGACTTTCAGGCAAGGGATGGCAATGAAAATCGCCTCTTCTTTCCCGTAACTGGTTCAGAATCGTGGGCATGTGGGGAAGAGAATATGGTGAGGATGGAGGTGATGTTATATAATGAGCTTGGCTGGATTGGGAAGCACCTGGCATACCTAGCTAAAGATTTTAAATATTTTCTTTTATAAATTGCATCAGTTTAAAATTTTACTCAGTTGTTAAGACATAATGATTCTTAAGAACTAAGATTTATCCTAGAGACTTTAATTATAAACCCATCAGATTTCAGCTCTTTTTTTTTTTTTTTTTTTTTGAGAAAGTGTTTAACCTTGTGGCAATTGGTGGAGTGCTGTGGCATTACAGCTCGCAGAGACCTCAAACTCTTAGGCACAGCTATTCCCTTGCCTCAGTCTCCTAAGTAGCTGGGACTACAGGCACCTGCCACAATATCCAGGGGATATTGAGAGAGAAGGGGTCTCGCTCTTGCTCAGGCTTGTCTCAAACTCCTGAGCTCAAGCAATCCACCTGCTTTGGCCTCCCAGAGTGCTGGGATTATAGGAGGGAGCCACCACACCCAGCCGGATTTTAAGTTCTTTTAAATGTAATCAGTGTAATGATGATTGTAACATATTAGATAAAGTACAGTGAGAAGAAGACAGTGACAGAGAGATCATTTAACAGCCTTTTGTAATAATACTGAGTAGCCATAAAGTTCTTGCGCAATTTAACTAGTGTAACATCTTGTATAAGCCTTTAACCCACCACTACCTATATAGTGTAACAATTGAAATTGCACACTAACTTTATGGCCACCCTGTGTAAACAAGAAGTAGTAACTGTTTGAATCCGAACTTTGCATCACTGCCAAGTTCTGTGAGATACAGTGGGGAGGGTGCGTAAATACCCATTGGGCTGGAAAGGAGGTTCAGGGGGGAAGTGAAGGTGACAGTGGGAGCTGTAACACATGGAAGGCGCTTACTGCTCAATGATACAAAGAATCAAAAGAGCTTAAAAGTGAGAAAGCAGGGCGGCACCTGTGGCTCAAAGGAGTAGGGCACCGGTGCCATACATTGGAGGTGGCGGGTTCAAATCCGACTCCGGCCAAAAACTGCAAAAAAAAAAAAAAAAAAAAAAAATTGAGAAAGCAGAGAAAATAGTGTATTTCTGCCTGCACTAACTTTGAAGAATGTGTAGAACTTCCAGGCATGAGCGCTCCGGCTGTAAACAAGCTTCCCCTACAGACACACCGTGAGTTTCAGGTCATGGTAAAGGTGAGATCTCTCAAAAGGACTGTAACAAGGGGAGGAGAGCACCAGTGCGGGATTTTTAGGAAATGTTTTCATAGTTTAATTTAACAGCTAATCCTCAGTCTTCATTTCAGTAAGCATGTCAGGTGCATGTAAGACCTTCGATCACTTTCTCCTTGGAATGTTTTTTCCCCTGAGCTCCAAGGCCATTGCTCCCCGTGGATCTCCGCCTGTCCCCTCAGCACTGCCTCATCTTCCTCTCTGGATCCACGGCCTCTTCCCAGACTCTAAGTGCTGGAATGCTTTAGGAATCGCTCCTCAGATCTCTGTTATTTTCCTTTTTACACTATTTGCTTCCTGTGAGCTTCACCTAGACCCATGACATTAAATAGTGTGTATTTGTTCATTCGCTCTGCAGATAGTGAATACTCATTTTGTACATTCATGGCTCTGTTGTCATGGCATTTACCCTCTACTAGAGGGAAATAGACATAAAAATACACAATCCGTAGGTCCCCAAAGAAAATAAAGAAGAGCAAGGGGATGGAGGACAGAGAAGATGCTTCTCAACATGTCCCATGTGGGCAGGGAGGTGACGTGCAGCTACTTGGGGGATGGAGTTACAGGGCGAGAGGAAAGTCAGAGCATGGCTGCGTGTCCCTGTGCAGGCATAGCAAGGAGGCTCAGGTGGCTGGTGCCTCGGGAGCGGGAGGCAGGAAGGGAGGGAGCCGATGGGCTCTGCCCTTGCCTGAGTTCGTAGGAACGGCCTTGGGGATCATGGGTCAGGTTTGCCTGTCATTCTCAGAGAAAAGAAAAGCCTGGTTGGGGTTGGGCACTAGAGCAGCATTCCCAGACTCCCGTTTCTAAATGTCACTTGCTGGGAGCCTAAGAAGCCATCCAAACTTGAGTACGAGTCAGGGCTCAGCCAGCAGATTTTGTGACTGAAAGAGAAGCAGGTGGAAGGGGCAGTGGACGTGGCTGCAGGGTCCTGTGCCCGGAGGAGAGGTGGCAAACGCAGCCACAGAGCAGCTCTTGGAAGATGGTGCCAGGGGAAGGATATGGCGGAGGCATGGAATACCAGCTTTTAGTTCTACCTTTGAGTCACCCATTGAATTTCCAGGTGGAAGTGGTGAATACGTTGGAAGGTGGATTTGCCAGAGAAATCGGAATGCGAGGTTTACAGGTGGAAGTTGCCGGTGTCTGCTGTGCCCAGCTCCTCCCAGTACCTCCCCGATCTGACCCTTCTTCCCCCACTGCTGCCAGCCTGGACAGAGCTGCACTTCTGCCTTGCATGGATTTCTGTAATGGGTTTGTGTGTGTGTGTGTGTGAGTGTGTGTGTGTGTGTGTGTGTGTGTGAGTGTCTGGGTTTTGGCCAGGGCTGAGTTTGAACCTGCCACCTCCGGCATATGGGGTCAGCACCCTACTCCTTTGAGCCACAGGCGCCACCCTCTGTAATGGGTTTTTAACTGGTCTCTGTGATTCTGAATTTGACTCTGCATTCGGTTCCCATAGGGCAGCCAGAATTTTTTATGAACATAATCACATGTTGCTCTCTGATTCCCAGACATCACTCAGATTCCCATCATCTCTCTGATTTATATGAACCCATAAAAGACCCCAAACAGATGCATCCACTGTGAGAAAGAACAAAGCTGCAGGTCTCAGGCTTCCTCATTTCAAAATATACTATAAAACTACAGTAGTTTATGTAGCATGCAGGCACAAAGATCGATATATAGACCAACGGGACAGAAGGAAGAGCCCAGAAATGAACCCACATGGACACAGCCAGCTGGTCTGCAACAGGGGCCAAGAACACAGCCTAAGAAAAGGACTGTCTCTTCAATTAACAGTGCTGGGAAAATGGGATGTCCACATGCAGAAATGGGCCCTTATCTCATACCACCACACAAATCAGTTTTCAATGAATTAGCAATGTAAAACTAAAACTGTAAAACTCCTAAAAGAAAATGGAGTAGAAAAGCTTCTTGACTTTGGCCTGGGTGACGAGTTCTTGCATATTCCTTCCTGTGACCAACAGGTCAGTGGGCTCTGGCTCTGGACAACACCCCACATTCTGTACTGTTCCTTTGCTGCCCATTTTCTCACTTCCAATCCAGTGGCCTCCTTGGTTTCCTTGAGAACATCAGTGAAAAACTAATGCCAGGATGAGAATGTGGAGAAGTTAGAACCCTTGTGCCTTGTGGTGAGATGTAAAATGGTGCAACCACCGCATAAAACATTTGGGTGTTTTCTCCAAATGTTAGACATAGAATTATGATGGGACCCAGCAGTTCCACTTCAAGATACATATTAAAAAGAATGGAAAACTGGTGCTCAAGTAAGGATATGTACACTCAATGCTCATAGCACACTATTGACGAGAGCCAGAGGTGGAAGAGGCACAGCTGTCCATCAGGGTATGAATGGATGGACAGACCGGTACTTACATACAGTGGAATACATCCAGCCATGAAAACAAATGATTAACTTGTATTGCTGCAATGCGGTTGAACCACCAAACATTTGCTAAGGCAAGAGAGCCAGGAACCAAAGATGCACATTGTGTGATTCCGTTTAAATGAAATGTCCAAGATAGACAAATCCATAGAGACAGGAAAGAGGCAGGTGGTTGCCAGTGGCTGGGGGGCGTGGAGAGAAACCGTGTAAGACTTGACTTTCAAATGATGAAAATGATTTGAAACTAGACAGAGGTGGTGGTGATGGAACAATGTTAGCGTAGTAAATGCCGCTTAATTGCTCCTTTAAAATGGTTACTTTAATTCTGTCTGGATCTCACCTTGATAAATTGTGTTTGATCTAATCTTGGGCATGCCCATTCACTGTTCCTTCTGCCTGGGGTATTCCTACTCTGCTAGCCAAGTGGCTAGTGATCTCACTTTGTTTAGGTTTCAGCCTTTACGTCATTTACTTAGAAGCCTTAAATAGTACCCCCTTTTCACTCTCTTTCTCCTTGCCTTATTTAATGTTTCCCAGTGATGACTTAATATAATACGACGTCTACATGTATGTCTATGTATAATAGTATATTATATTATACATAGTATAATAGTATATTTCTATAATCATACATGTATGTCTATGTATAATAGTATATTATATGTATATAACCATATATATTTAAATGGTTTATCATGGATTTACATCTTTATTCTGCTTTTATTTTCTGTGGATCTATGTGGCTTCAATTACATCACTGAACTTCTTTAACCCTCAGTTAATATAGAGAAATTGCAATTTTTCAAGTACTTTTGTTATCAGAATTAGGTGAGATAATGCGTGGATAGTGATTGACATAGCGTCTGGGAACCTATTAGCTCCTCAGCAAATTAGGCTATTCATTTCAGCTTCTGAAGAGTAGACATGAGCAGAGGCAGGGAAGGGCAGAGAGGAGGGGCCTGAGTGAAGTGGGGGCTGCCCCATAATGACATGAGGCTAAAGCGACTCTAGACCCCAGTGAAGGAAAGTGGTAGACAGCAGGCCCCACATCTGCTTCTAGTGGGCAGACAAGTTAATGTGAACTGCTGTCTTAGTCTGTTCTAGCTGCTATAACAAAATACCCACGTCTGAGTAATTTATAAACAGTAGAAATGTAATTCTCACCTTAGTGATGGCTGGAAACCCACGATCAAGGTGCTGGCGGACTCAGCGTCCGGTGGGTGCTGCTCTCCACTTCCAACATGGCGCCTTGTTACTGTCCCATCATAGGCCTGAAGGTGGAAGGAGGGGACCCACTCCTCAAGCTTGTTAATAAAGGCCCTAACCCCATCTGTAAGGGCTCCTCTACACGACTATTCCCCTCCTAAAGGTCCCACCTCTTGATATTACCACATTGGCCATTGGATTTCAACACAAGAATCAGTGGGGGGGGGCACATCTGGACCATAGAAGCTGCAGAGCAAACATGACTGATAGCAACAGGCGAAGCCGGGGTCTCTGAGCTTCACTGGAAGGCCAGGAAGGAGTCATTGACTTCTTTGATTTTGGACAGAGTGCTCAAACATGCTTGAAGGTACCAAGTAAAGAGAAGAATACCAAAGGACAGAAGTGACCAATAGAGCACAACTCCAAGAGGGCAGAATGATGACACCATAGGTGACCTTTGAACCTGAAATGTGTCTACAAACTTTGCTTTCCTAGGTTTGTTATGCCCCAAGAATTAGCCTCAGTACACGAGATTCAAATTAAAATTGCAGTTACTCATAGGCACTATTTTACCAGCCATTCTCCTTCTGGTGTGGGAGAGAAGAGAGTCCATGATTATGAGGATGCGCTGTGATTCAGAGACACAGATTGTTGGACTCGGGGGACAGAAGGAAGTGAGTTCATGATTACAAGGATGAGTTGTCATGCAGGGCTGTAGGCTGGGTGCCTAGGGGCAGGGAAAAGATGCAACAGCTCTTCTGAGTATGTTTTAGAACAACTTAAAATAATTATTTTAATAGGGAATTGGGGAAATGGTATTTTTTTTTAGAGGTGGTATACTTCAAGTTTTATATATAGCCTATACCATATATAGGTGCTATTGCGATAATTTTTAAACATATACATCCAGATTAACAGTAATCCAGATTTTGCTCCATTTGCTTTGTTTCCTTAGGCCTAGACTAAGATGGAAAAATACCAGTTAACTCCTGGCAAATATCTGGGCCGCAAGTCCTCAACAAAATGGAGTAAGTCTGGTTCACTCCCAAGATGGATGGGAAAGTAGTAATTGATGTCTTGCTTGACTAACTCACTCCCTGGGAAATAGAGCGAGAAGTACCAACTGTCTCCAGACTGATCTTTAAATAATACTAGGTGGAGAAAGTAAGATGTATGGCTAACTAACTGCAAAGTTCTGCTTCTGTACTTTGCTTGCTCACCAACCTGGGTGCACCTGGGCAGCCTGCATGCCAACCAGGATGCAGACCAGGCCTTACAAACACGACCCCGTAAACACTCGGGCCTGCTCTCCGACCCCTGGGCAGCCACAGTAGGCTTTTAAATACAGGACTCTCCTGCTAATTCGGCTTGTGTGGAGATGTGGTCTTTAGGAGCTCCCGGGCACAATTTATCCCCATTTTATCTGTCGTCAAAGTACTTTGAAACAAAACCAAGACTTCCTATCATTTCACTTCTACCCTACTTCACCCCATAATTTAAGAGGAAAAAAAGTCTTATATAATCTTAATGTAAGATTTCAACAATTAATAAAATTAATAATTTATCAGTGACATATAATAATGACTCCACCTTCAAATGTTTTTTATCACATCAAAAACATCTTCTTATTTTTGGTTTGTTCAAATCTGGAACAAAAGCACCTAATGTGTACAATATGAGGGTGTTCAGCACGGACTTCTAAAAAAAAATTCATACACTTTAGCCTCTTGCTCCTTTTGAAATTTAGACTCATTCCCATCCCCTTTTCTACAGATTTGATTGACTGTAGAAACTGTAGAAAGTGTTGCATGAAAAAGCCTGTGCCCTGGATTTGTCATCCTTCCTTAAGTTGTTGGTTCAATTACTCTACAATTGCCTACATCGCCTGTAGGGGTCCCTGCAAAGACTCGAGCAGATCCAGATTCACCACCTTGGCGTGCTCCACACCACGTCACCCAGTGGGCACATAATGCCGGCGCCCCCTTTCTGGTGATGCTCAGACTGAGCAGTGGGTGAGCATGGGGAGTGCCCAGCCTCTTTCTCAAGATGTTTCCACCCATCTCTCAGCCATGGATGACCATCACCTAAATGAGAGAGTTCATCAGAGAATACAAAATGGATTTTCTCTACTGCTGGCGTTTCCTTCACAATCATCATCTGGAATTCACCTATAGAAAAAATACTTCCCCATCAACTTCAACTATGTGGTTTCCTTGAATGACTGTTTGGAACATAAAGGCAGCAGCTTTGAATAAAGTAGTCTCTTCAGTCATGGCCAATGGCGAGTTATTCATTTGTTATTGTTGTTGTTTCTCTATTTGTTTTATATGTAAAATTATAAACTCATGGATTTTAGCTATGCCATGAGTTTCACTTAGCTGGATTATGACATCAGTGGGAGTCTTCCTCCTCTGTTTATTTGGCAAGTCCCATCTATTTCATGTCATATAAATGTAATTTGTTTTATACCCTAAATTGGAAGGATTTAATCAATTACCTTTCTACAAGATAACGTATGTCCACACAAACCTGCGCATGGATGTTTGGAGCAGTTTTAATCATAATTGGCAAGGTTTGAAAGCAACCAAGAAGTCCTTGTATAGACTGGACTGGACATGTGGAGCATCCAGACTGTGGAGTATTATTATTCAGCACTAAGGAAAAACGAGCCGCCAAGGCATGTGAAGACACAGACTGAAGGCAGGACACACACGACTAAATGTAGGAAGTGACGTCAACGTCTTCTATTCCAAAGAAGGCAAAACAGGGTGGGGCCTGTGGCTCAAAGGAGTAGGGTGCTGGCCCCATGTGCCGGAGGTGGCGGGTTCAAACCCAGCCCCAGCCAGAAACTGCAAAAAAATAAAAGAAGGCAAAATGATGAAGACAGAAAAAGATCAGCAGTTCCCAGAGGTTATGGGGAGGAAGGGGTGGAGTGGTGGAGGGCAGAGGATTTGTAGGGCAGCACAACTACCCTGTGCAACAGGATGAGGGTGATTGTAGCCCATATGGCACCAAAGGTTGGACTTCCATATTGACGTGTCGCTGCAGCTTCGTCACCTGTAACAAATATCCCATTCTGGAGGGGACGTTGATGGCGAAGAAAGCTGTGCATTTTCTGAGGCAAGGGGTAGATGGGATGTCTCTGAACTTTCTGTTCAATTATGCTTTGAACCTAAAAAATGAGCTCAAAAATGAATTTCTATTCAAGGAATTCTATTGTTCTATTCTATAGTTATTTCTATTTAACTTCATAAAAAGTTAATGTATGACATATATTTCACCCACTTTGCTTTTAACAAAGGTTGGTATAAGAAGTTTAGGTTGTGTGGAAGTTCTACTTGATTCAAAAGTCACTTCTTCTTTGTCCCGTGAGAATCTTGCTTCAGTTCTGGCCATAAATGAGTCCAGTGCTCATGTTTTCAAAAGTCAATGGTAGACAGAGTCTTTTGTGACATTGGAAATCAGAGAAAACCCCAGCTTCTCTGAGTCTACCAATGACAAATAAGAGGTATTCTTTACTCCTAAAGCCAGGACAGTCATCTCTCTGATAAGGCTGAAATGTGCACTTAGTCATAGTTGATGCCTTTTATTGTGGTTTTAGGATATTACACTAGTTAACTATGTGTATTCAATAGCAGGACTGAAAAATAATTTAATATGCAATTATCAATAATATAGGACTTCAAATATTATCTAGGAATCACATGCCTATTTCCCAAAGGGACAATGCATGTGAAGGGACCTCAAATTGTGTCACACGGAAGCTTCTCTGTCCTTTGATCCCTGCCTCGTCTCCTTCCCTCCCTTCCTCGTTTTCATTCTTCCTTCCAACTCCTCCTTTGCGTCTTCTTTCCCTCTTGTTTTAGCCTTTCTTTTCTCCTGTTGAGTTGGGAGAAAATAAACACAGTAAGGACTGGCTTGCAGCATCATTTTGTTGATAAATATGTAGATTTTTTTTTTTCTTTTTAGAGACAGAGTTTCAAACTGTCACCCTGGGTAGAGTGCCGTGGCATCATAGCTCACAGCAACTTCCAACTCTTGGGCTCAAGTGATCCTCTTGCCTCAGTTTTTTTTATTTTTAGTAGAGACGAGATCTTGCTTTTTGCTCAGGCTGGTCTTGAACTCGTGAGCTCAAGAAATCCACCTGCCACAGCCTCCCAGAGTGCTAGGATATGTAGATGTTCTATTAGGGAAACTTTTAGCTCCCCCAGAAGTTCCTCCCTCAGGCTTAACCTGTTAGTAAACTCAGATCCCCTGATTTCACACACACACATATCATCAGCACACAGAAACAGTAAGATTCAGTTACGCTAATTAGAGAGCCACATTTCTGCTTAGGACAAACCCATTGGCATGTCATTATCACAAAGTGTGTCATTGTCACAAAGCAGGCTGTTTGTTCTCTGCACAGTCATAGCCATCTTCCTATGCTCTAGAAAGCGGTAGCAGGAAAGGCAAACATACGTTTGTGGATATGTTTATCTTCTTGCTCTCTTTACCTTTGGCGTGGTGATTCCCAAAGTTTGGGCCTAAAATATAGGGGTTCTGAAGAGCTCCTGTCAGCACCCTCAAAGCTGAGCGTGCACCCACCATGGCTGGTACATGGAACATCACTTGTCTAACACGTATGTGTATGATGGGGCCATATTAAACTGCTAACATTCAATTTCTGACCTACATAAATGACAGTTTCATATAGTCCACCCAAATCCTAATTACACACATATACACATTTATACAAATATATCAATTCTGAATTCTAATTACACACATACACATGTGTATAAATATATCAATTCCTGTAAGTGTTATAAGAAATCATCACAAATTTAGTGACTTAAAATGAAATATAAATGTATTGTATTTATTGTCAATCAAAGCGTCAGCAGGGATATATCCCTTCTGGAGAGTCTAGGAAATGATTTTTATGCCTTTTCCAACTTCTCAGGGCCTCCTGTGTTCCTTGGTTCAAAGCCAGGAGGTTTTCTCACGGGAGCTCATTCTGACATACGCTTCTGCCTCCCTCTTCCCGAGCAAAGGACCCTTGGAGTTACTCTGATCCACTCGTGTAATCCAAGATAATTTCCTCATCTTCAGGTCAGCTGAATAGCAACTTTCCCCGCTCCTCCTGTATAACATATATTCACAGGTCCTGGGGATCAGGACACGGACATTTAGGGGGAAGCCATAACAGGATTCGGTCTTACTTTTTCTTTGAGGGGTTGTCTGACAAAAAAAAAAAAAAAAGAAAAGATAAATGGGATAAGAGGTAGATCATAGAATAGAGAAAAGATTGGCCAACAAAAACAAAACATCAGGAGAGAAAAGATCTGAACTGAGTGAGGGATTGAAGATCAGGTGTGAGGGAATGCTCTGTAAAGTGAGACCCCTGAGCAGGTAGAGCCCCGGGGGCCAGGCACTAGGCAGGGGACGGTGCGGAGAGGGGTCACAGGGGACAGGGAGGGCAGGTGCGCTGAGTGACTTTTGGAGCAGGGATAGAAACATAAACAACTTTATTGTCTTTTAAGAACGTTATTCTTTTTTTCTAGAGAATAGGAGATAAAGGCCCGGCGCCCATAGCACAGTGGTTACGATACCAGCCACATGCACCGAGGCCAGCAGGTTGGAACCTGGACTGGGCCAGCTAAACAACAATGACAACTGTCACAACAAATAGCCAGGCATTGTGGCATGCATCTGTGATCCCAGCTACTTGGGAAGCTGAGGCAAGAGAATCGCTTAAGCCCAAGAGTTTGAGGTTACTGTGAGCTGTGATGCCACAGCACTCTACCCAGGGTGACATAGTGAGACTCTGTCTCAAAAAAAGAAAAATAGGAGATAAAATTATAGGTTGGGAATGGTGGGAAAAATAAAAAAAATGAAGTCAGCCAGTCTTGAAATGCAAGTGCCTGGGAGACATGAAAAGGTGACCTTGCCAGGCTCCCCCTCAACTGTGGGTTAGAGACTGTGGATGGCTTTATGCCAGCCACCACAGAACTGGGTCACACCAAGCTTCTCTCAGATGCACACCAGCTCAGGTGTAAATACTGGAAGGCAAGAGGCAACAGTAGTATCAAATTGCCACTCTGTAGATCAGACCCTATGGATGGACAGACAAGTGGATTCCTGGCATCTGAGCCTTGGAGGCAGACATAGTCAGGAGGAAATAATGGAAGAGCTGAAGGGCTGAAATCCCCCTGCAGCTGGGATCACCTTCTCTAGGAGGGGGCAGGAGGCTGGACCGCAGAAGACTGTCATGTCGACCTGATCCTGAGGCAGCTTCTCACAACTTCTCCCTTGCTGTCCTGGGAGAGGCTGATGTGACAAGGACATAAGGTTGATTGACATCATCAGATTTGAGGCTGAGCTTCCATTTGACAATCTGTGAAACGGGAACAAAAATACAAACCTGTGTGGGTAGTCAAGGTGAGGCAGACTTTCAGGTTAGCCCCTCAGCCTGGACAACGCACTTGGCTTGCAATACGAGCCCCTGTTAGATAAGCATTCATTTTCAAGAAATCCGACAGGACGCTGTGTCCTACCTCTGACCCTCAACTTCCTTTGTCAGATCCCCCAGCATTCTAGTTTGAGAGCCTTGAGAAACTGACAGACTCCTTCAATATGTCATGACATAGCCGGGGATTCACTGTCCAGGCGTCAAGGAAGTGGGGAAGAGAGGGTGAAATGCAGAAATAACAACAAAGATTGTTTCTTGCTTAATATTTTTAAGATCAAAGTTCATCTCGACAAATGTGTGTAGTTGTTACATGATGATTATCAGTTTAACTTGCAATGAAGCAATCTCTGCTTTTCTTTTCTTTTCTTTCTTTTCTTTTTTTTTTTTTACTCACTACTATACTAACAAGGAAAATCTCTGCCTTTCTGAATGAGCAGTTTCTCCCCGCTTAAACCCATAGCTAAAAATAATGGTCACTGCAAATGAGCAAACGAATATACAGAAAAAGTTAAGCAGGGGAGCATCCAGATTTTTCTTTTAATTAAAAATGGCATCCTTTGAGAATAACGGTCAGTTATTCCAAACCGTGGAAGCTGGGAAATGTGTACATGGCAGCTCATTGAACTTGAGTTTGTTCTGAGATTTCCATAATAAAAAAGTGGGTGCCGTCTACTCTGCAAGACAGAGTACCTGGCACAAGCAAGACCCATTTACACACCTGCACTTGAGAGTTCAATGTCAGACCAGATTTTCCTTGAGCAAAGTGTATCTGTGGACTGGTGCCTAACAGCAGTTTTCAGAACTGATACTGCTGGGGACTCTGAGACTGCTCATTAACACAATGCCATTGTCCTCCCAAAGAACGTGATTGCATCTTTCATGGTAACATTTGTCCTTGGGCGAGTTATTCATTTCTGAGACTCTTTCCTCCTCTGTGTAGAGGAAGTCATCATGGATGTCTAGCCCTTCCATTGCACGTTTGAAGAATATGTGTACAAATACTAATACTTGGGTGCGTCTTAATAGTTAACTACCATTTCTATAGATTCGATCATAACTTAGGCACCTGTGCCTGGCCGGCCTCCAGGTCACAACCAATTTGTGGTGCTCATGTTGTTGTGTTCCTGTGAATTTTTAAGATACTTGTCTTGCCTGCCAGTTTCTAGTCACATTGACTTACTATATTTGACAGCTGCTTGGAAGCTTACTTCTGATTAAACTGTCCTTTGAAATTCACTGGATTTGACAGCCACGTTAAACCATTGGTTATCTAATGTTCTGGAAACAGCTATAGAAGCAGATGGTGCAGTTGAAGGTATTTCTAGGAGTGGATTTATTTTTCCAGGAAATACCCCAAAACTCAATGGCCTTGAGTCAGTCTTTATTTCAAACTTTTAGACATTACATCTTTCTCATGAAAAGGAATTTCAAGCTGTGTAGTCGCAAGGCTATTCTAGACATAAATAACAGCTTGCTGCGCAATGTAAGTTATTGACTTGAAGAAGAGAGTCACATTCTTTCAAATGATTTCCTTGCGATCCACAATTTTGGCTTTTAAAGTAAGACTTGCCTGTGTTCATCCTCCAATTTTGAATCTCACTAGTTCTGTGACCTGAAGCAAGCTACTTAGGGCCTCTGAGCATGGGCTTTTCTCCTGTTTTAAATAGGATCGTTCATGTTTGTCTTGCTATTGTATTATTATGCTAATACTGTATCTTTCTTTCTACTCTGGGAATTAAATAAGCATTCTCCAGCTAAGCCTGGCTAATGGCAGGAAGGTTGGTTTTCTCCTTTCCTTCCCCGCAGTGCTTTTCTTCCATGGTCTACCAATGTTCTTTGAATTGTCAGGATCCTTCAAAGTTTTCTCTGCATGGCTTCCCACTTGAGAGATGTCTTCTTGCAGGCTCGTCCCACTTACTTTTTTTTTTTTTTTTAATTGAATCATAGCTGTGTACATTAGTTCAATCATGGGGTACAGTGTGGGGGCTTCACATGCAATCTGAGATATTTTTATCAATCTGATTGACATACCATTCATAACTATATGAAAACATTTTTGATACGTATTTAGAAGTTTTCTCCTGACCCTTCTTACTTTATTGTAACAAATTCTTTGACCAAATGTGAAGATGAGTATCTGTTTGTTTGTTTGTTTTTTAAAGTTGCACTGAATTTCCAGGGAAAATGTTTTAAAAACTGTGAATTAGTCCACATTATCAGAAAAGGCCCCTCTGCCACAGTTTCTCCAAGTTCTCCTTCATGACTCCATCTTATTAAATGCGTGCGTCCATGGTGTACCCTCTTTCTCTGTCAAGCCTCGAGTAACTGACACATGAGGAATAAATCTGGCCCCATTGAATCCAGGAGGCCCCCAGACACGGAGAAGGGAAGGCGACTCTCTGCCCGCACGAGCTCCCTCCCCACCCAGATGGTCAACACTAGTCTCTGGATCGTTCAAGGACAAAACAAAGCTGCTGCCCTCGGTCCATCCTCGCTCCCTGTGCCCTCCAACTGCATCTCTGTGTCTCCATTGGAAACCTTTCCAAGTGCTTTACGTCTTCTAAGGTTCAGAAAGGAGCACAGCATTTTAGTGCATCTGACCAGAATGCAAGCAAGAAGGAAAATCCAGGTCATCGTCAGGGACCAGGTATTAGTGTCCTGCGGCTCCTGTAACTAAGGACCACAAACTGCTGGACTTCAACAATGGAAATGTATTCTCTCACGCTTTTGGAGACCAGAAGTCTGACGCCAAGGGGTCTGCAGGGCAGGTTCCTTCTGAGGCTGGGAGGGAGACTCCGCTCCATGCCTCGCTCTGAGCTTCTGGCGGTTTGCTGGCCATCTTTGGTCATCCTTGACTTGCAAACCTCTCTCTGCAACTTTCTGTCTCCCTGCGTGCCTGTGTGTCTTATGTCCAAGTCCTCTTTTATAGGGACACTTGTGTCACTGTACTAGGGCCCACTCATATGACCTAATCTTGATCTGACCTTCTGAAAAGACCCTGTTTCCTAACAAGGTCCCTTCCACAGGGACTGGCGGTTGGGACTTCAACATTTTTCTGAACAACACAATTCAACTGTGGGCAAGACACCTACATTGTCCTTTCCGTTTGCTAAGGGGGATGTAAACAGGTGATGGGTATAGGACTCAGGCACAAATGCCACCTGCTGCCATGTGCAGAGGCAGTAGCAGCTGCTGCTCAATTTCACCAGGCCTGTAAATGCCTCATTTCCTCCTGCAGCAGCCTCCTGCTCTCCCTAGCTAGAAATTTGGCCCGAGAAAGGGGCTCCAATTTGCTATAATAATTACCAGAGCTGAGGAGGGATGATTCATTTCTTAGGTCATACAGTTTGAAAATGTTAATGTAATACCCTTCCTTTGTGGGTACCATTAATCTTCCAGCCTTTTTCTGAAAATACATATTAAAATATTTTCCATAGACTGTATTTATATAACTGTTTGTTGGTTAGCATTTGGAAAATACATAAAAGAAGTATTTCTTTGGGGATTCATGTGTTTTCAAAATGCAGACAGTGTAAATTCTACACAAAGATAAGCAATTACTTGGGAGGCGCAGGGCACAGACACCCCACAGAGATCCTCTGAAATTCCTAGCTCGATCCTGCAAGGTGGATAGCATTGTGCCCTTTTGTGAGCGGCTCAAGCCCCATGCAGCTGAGGACTTTCAGGTTGCAGTGTGTTCCATAGGCTAAGAGATATGACTTTGCTAAGACTATATCCTACAGGAACGGTGTCATTTCTGAAGTCAGCCTGCTCAGGTTTGAATCCAGGCCCTCCATGAGGGATGTGAACCTAGACAGGTGACCCAATCACTCAGAGCCTCAGTGACTCACACAGGACTTCCTTTAGGGTTGTTATGAGAATAATGTGTTCACAGGGGACCTAGAACAGAGCTGGCACATAAGAAGCAATGACACTTGTCTCAGTGGACGGGGGCCCACTCATATGACCCATCCCAGGGTAGTGTCATGGCAGATAACGACATAATAGAGGTAGAAAAGTAATTGTAAAACTGGCCCCAAAAGAAAGGCAAAGAGTTTAGGGAAGGAGAAGCTGCTGCCTGTTCAAACATAAGTCTCAAGTTCTTGCTACCCAGGGGTGTTGTCTCTCTGCTGCTACAGGCAGGACAGTGATCGCCTTGCTCCAGCCACTGAGGACATCCTACTGAAGTGAACTCTCCCCAGGATTTTGGACCTCCTGTGATGGACATAAATCCCCTCATGGCCAACAGGTGGAGAGGCGGGTGGTGGTCAGGGTAGGAGTGGTTGGGGCAGAGTGGGTGTGAGCTCACGGCCCTGACCATGGGGAGGGCCACCCACTGTGGCCACGCCGGTTTTGCTCAGACTGAACATTTCCACATCCCAGTGACACTGAAAGGGGGCAAAACTATTTGCCTTCATGAAGAAGACATTCTTAAAATCTAAAAGTGACACTTGGAAGCGATTGGTCCTCCTTCAAGGAAGGCGGGAAGTGAGCACGCTCACTGTTAGCTTTGTAAGCCTGTGGGTCACAGGGAGAGAGCAGGGCTGTTGTGACACCTTTACTTCTGTGGGTGCATTTAAGTTACCAGCCAGCCCCACAGCCTGAGGAATTCCAGAAAGAACTGTGTGATCTCAGACTTGAATTGGTAAAGGGCAGTTGGACGTGAAAATCTTGCTATTTAGGAAGAAAGAATGAGTCAACGTGGAGAGGAGAGGAGAGAGACTGTGTGGAAAGGCAGGAAGAAGGGCAACAGCACGTGTTTACATGAAAGTCTGGTGGCTGCGGTGAAATGGACAAAGGATGGTCTAAAAGTCCTCAAGATCCAGCTCTTGCTCTTTGCTCCCTGGAAGAACTTTGGGGGAGCTGAGGAGGGTAGAGGCAGAGCCCACCAGGAGCCCTGGAGCAGGAGAGGCGGAGCGGGAGGCAGGAGTGTGGCCTTGCCACCCTCCTGGATCTGCAGGAGCAGCTGCCATGGAACCCAACCCCAGAGACTCTATGCTCAGGACTTCCTCAAGGGAGGCAACCAGAAGAAACAAAGGGAGACGGTGCCTGCTTGTCTTGAGCAATAAACGGAAATTTAGGAAAAGGGCTTGTAGGTGAGACACGCACACATATACACAAGAACATTTCAGAAGACTTTGGGAAAAAAGTAAGAAGTTAACTGATGACTCCATACTGAGCCTTAGAGTCAAAGCATTCTATAATAGACATACAATTATTTCACAATGTGAATGTTACTTTCTTTGCATTATTATTATTAATATTGCTTAATATTTCAATGCAGTAATCATCTGATTTCTTTTCTGAATGTATTTATTTTCATTCATTCTTTATAAGGTTTTTGTTTCTAGTCCTTTTCTTAAGCATTGTTATTGTTATTAAATTTTAAGCCTTTTTAACTCTGTGAAGGTGAAAAGTGGAAACCTAATAAACACATGTCTATGTAAAAATAAACAAATAATAATTAAAATTTAAAAAAGAACATCTCAGAAAAGCCTTGTGGAGTCCTCACTCAGGGCCGATCCCCTCCTCTGAGCCTCCAAGAAGGATAACAGCTACGGGGTGGGACAGGTGAGCCCAGGGACCAGCCCCACTCTGTCAGAGGGAGGGCGTAGGTGAGGCCCTACCCAGGAAGGAGGACACAACCCAGAGAAGGTACAAGGCCACATCAGGTGAACATCCCTGGACGGGCCCAGGACACCTGCACACAGGATGTGCTCCCTTCACTTGAATGTGTTCAAGAGGAACACAGAGAAGAAGGCTGAGTCTGGGGCAGGGAAACCATCATGCCTTCTCTGAGCCCTGCGTTCCCCTGCATGGGACATCAGACCCTGAGCACGTAGTGACCCCACTGCTACATGGGAAGTAAGGCAGGAGCGTAGGCGGACCCACCACACCAGGGAAGTACAAATGGAAGCTCTGGGCAGAGATGCCCACTTGTAGCATGCCGATATTTATGTGGCAATCAGTATCCAAGGAAGAAGACAGAAAAAAGGGGGAGACAGGAAAGCAGACAAAGGTAAGGAAGGATGGGAACTGGCAAGCAAAAGAAAAATGAAGAAAAAACTCTTAATCCAAGGAAATAAAATGTTACTAGGATTTTATCCTATGCAGAAGAATATATAAATAATGAGTTAATTTTTAAAGGAGTTCAAACATGGGGTATAAAATAAACATAGCTAATGATAGAGATAAGGGAGATTAGGAAATTATAAATAAACTCAATATGGAACTGAATAAAAAGAAGAAATAGGAAAACAACCTAAATGCCCACCAACCCAGGACTGGATTATCAAGCCGTGATATATGTACAACATGGAATACTATTCAGCCATTAAAACATGGAGACTTTACATCTTTTGTATTAACCTGGATGGAGTTGGAGCACATTCATCTTAGTAAAGCATCACAAGAATGGAGAAGCAAGAATCCAATATACTCAATTCTAATATGAAGCCAGTAGATAATCTCATACATTTTCACAAATGGGTACATAAGAGGGACTTTACCTAATAAATGCAAACAGTGTAACCTAATTCTTTGTACCTTCAATGAACCTGAAACAAGAAAAAAAATAAAATTGCTGGAGATGAAAAACAAAAAAAGAAGAAATAGAAACACCAAAGGAAAGGGGAAAATAGCTTAAAACTCTACAGATACAGGGGGGAAAAAAGCTTTTAAATAATCTGCCTGAATTCAGTGTAAGAAATAAGTTTATTAAAATAATTAAAGGAAAAATAATACATGATGAACAACAAAAAATAATCTAACACAGAGATCATGAATGTCTTTGTAATAAAGAATTCCCCAAAGGGAAGAAAAATTTTATTCAAAGATAAAATGAAACAGAATTTTAAAGAAAAGGACAACTGCTTGTACAAATCACAAAGGCAGAGACCAGGAAAATTGATAGAGAATGCAGAACACTGAAGCATATATTATTTGTTAGTGAATTTTAATGAAAAAGAGAAAGTTGTTCAGGCCACCAAGAGACAGAGCAATTTACCAGTCCATGAACCCCTGTATCACTCTCCTCTGGAGAAACCCCAACTGCCCCCTTCTATCATCGCCCGATTCAGCAGGAAGCAGTTAGATTGAGTCTTCGCCCCTTTTCCCTAACAGCAGTTGGAGTTTCTACTCAGAGA